>OVBI01002679.1:0-17860 GCA_900406495.1 Sisymbrium altissimum | reverse complement strand
ATATATATATATATATATATATACATTTGCAGCAAGCCGGCGTCCTGGCTCTTCCGTCCAACGGAGATGAAGGAGCCGATGATGCGGGCGATGCGGAGGCCCACCCTCATGCTCTGCGAGGAACTCTCAATTCCATTGGTATGTCATATATTTATATTCGTCTCATTAATTATGTCTTTCTATGAACTACAGTCATCTCATGCACCAAAACAGAAAATCATTTCATGCATCTTCAGTCTTCTCTTCTCTTTCCAATTTCGTAGTTTTCTTTTTTTTTTTTAAGTTGATTGATTGTCTCAATAAAGGAAAACAGTTCGTTGCGTGAGTCTTGTTGAGTGAAACCATTACAGTGTTGCACATACTCATAAATTTTTATGTTCTTTGTTCTATTCTATAAATTTCTCCCTTTTTAATTTTCATTATTCTTCTTATGATATTTTCTCTCTTTCCCAACAAATTCCATATAATTCTTTTGTTTTATAAGATTGTCTATTTAGAATTGCAATATAATTCTGTGTAAAAGAATATTCTAACTATAACTACTTAATTAATTAAAAATGTAAAATAGAATATAAGTTTTAGAGTCAACTTATGTTTTTACTTTTTAGAAGTATAAGGAGATATTCATTAGTTTTTTCTTTTTAGTTCGAGTGTAACGTACTAAAACAACATCTATATTGAAGCATGTTGAACAAGATATTAACAAGGGAAACAAAATCAGTTTCAAGTTATAGTGATAAACGCAGATGTCGGATGTGTCCGTTGTCAAGACAGAGTCTCTAAGATTGTCTCCAAGATGACCGGTGAGCTCTCTACGTACATACTATCAATATGTATATATCTCATGATAATGTGTTTATAAACCTAAACAACTAATTATTTATTGAACCCATAAGCAACTTGCTATTAAAATATCTTAGGTTATGCAGTTATGCTCATTTCTTGGCTGCTACCTACCGTTTACCATCGTCCTTAATCGCTCTTAAGAAGTAATTAGAACCGTCCACGATCTATTGTTTAATCTTATTTGTCATAATCGATGTTATGTATCAAACTCATTGATTTTAAAATGAGAGAGGGAAGAGAGAATAATTACGTACGTATTTGACCAAATAAAATGGGATTTGACAGGAATAGACGAATACGTGGTTGATGTGAAGAACAAGCTGGTCATGGCACGAGGTGACTTTAAGCCGCGTTTGGTTTCTCATCAACAAGTCAAGAACGTCGTCTCTCAAACTCTGTCCCAAAACGCCAAACGCTTTTTTCGGCCTCTAAACCTTTTCCTTCGCTCAATATTCTCCATTTGTTTATGTCCAAGTACATTTTAAATTTTATCACTTACTGGCTGCCAAAACTCATTACCTAATTAATAGTGGTACAAAGTAATTAATTATTTGAGGTGATGGTATGTATGTATCCAGATTTCATGATTCACGTGGCCAATTATTTTCTTGGGTTAAACTTTCCCCCGAAACAAAATAGCTGAAACGTTACTTGTTTTTTCTTTTTTGAACTTTAAAACGTTACTTTGTTAGTCTTTTGTAAAAGAAAATACCAAACGTATTGTCAATAAATCTTTTCGACCAAAAAACAAATTGTCAAATCTTAAAACATCATGCGTCCATCGTTCCATCAATAGAAGCTCAAAGCATGAGTCCATGACTGAATATGTTTTAAAAAATAGTAACTAAACGTCGAAAAACCAACTTTAGTGGACGACCAATGATGTTTTGTTTTTTTCTAGCAAGACAACATGGTTCACAGTTTTGGTCCTTTTGGAGTAATTTCAAATTTTAGTTCATGATTTATCCGTAAAAACAAAAAGTAGACAAACTACATGTAAAAGAAGTTCGATTAACCTACAATTGATTACTCAATGGCAAACAAGAATGCTTAATTTATTGAGAAACGAATGTAAAAAAGGAGCCTCACAGGCAAGATATGATCAATAAACATGAAACTGGCAGTTGTTGAGGTAAACTAAGAAGCGTTACAAATCCCCAAATAACCCCATTTGTCATATATAATTAAAACAAGAAAAGTGGAGTACCTTTCATACTCAGTGACCATCTTGTGGTATAATCAGCTCATCATAGTCACCAACACTTGCCTCAAATGTACGAGAATTGTAAGTATAGGCAACGTATAACTGCTTAGGTTGGTCGGGGCATGGATCGCAAAAGCCCATGATCCCTGATTTCTTCACTCCCTCATGGAGCTTGAGCTCCCCAGAGTCACTCACCAGGAAGTTCATGGGCACTGTCACGTCAATGACTCCCGAATCCACTTCTTCTTCTACGTGTTCGTGTCTTTTCTCTATGGCTTTTGGGTCACCATACAACGCTTTTGTTACTATGAGTCCGCCTGTTTCAGCTTGCCTGTTTTTCTTCCTCGTGGCTACGTTTTGTAGCAATTGCTGGGCTTTCTCAGCCTTTACCCTTGCTTCGCGAACCTAAACACACAATTGTTTAATAAAAAAACTTCATACACGATCGTTTACCAAATAAAATCACAAGGAATCTCGCTCAGCTGCCAAACTCATAAGTAATCATTACCTGGCCATAAGTTTTCTCCATATTATCCAAGGCCTTTCGTTTTTCTCTTTTCTGCATATACGGCTTTACCACAAATTTCTGCGTCCAACATTGAAAACTCTATTATGGCAAACACTTTATAACCAGAGAATAAAAGTAGAGATATTTAGAGGGTCCAATCACGCACCTTCAACAAAAAGTAAAGAGATGTTGGAACAACAAATGCTCCAGTTGCAAATCCTGGATTTAAATATGAGGAGAGCAGAATCTGCACGTTTTAAAGGTAATCATCATGGACTTGTTAAGGTCTAAAAGTGTAATAGCGTCCAAAATTTCGTTGGGTATGGGTTTGGAGAGTTGTGGTCAATGCTGTAGAGTCTATCCCTAGATTCTTTGGATTGTGTTTTATTCATACATTTTACTCTAGAGATTAAAACAAAGCGTGTTCTGTTCTTATTAAGAAGAGCAGCACAGATGACTCCACTAGAAAACATAAAGAAGAAGAAGAAAGTAACACTCACAGGAACAATCAGCTTTTGACCACCACGGTGTAGCTCTAGTTTCCAAAAAACACCCTACAACAAAAGTATCAAAGTACCAGAAATTAGCCGATTGCATAACAGCTAAGGATTGCTCCGAAAGTTTTAAAGATAAGTATACCTTGAGTCCTATTGTATACATCATTCTAATTGTACTGAACTCAGAAATCTTCCTTCCGCCACCGACCTCAATCTCAAGAGCATCACTGAAAAGGTTAAAAATAAATATCCAAAGTCAAATGAGAACATTAAATTGGGACACACATGTAAATACACGAGGTTGCTCGGAGTAATCTGTCAATAACGTTACCTTCCAATTCTACCTACAATGCGACCGTGAGATTTGGATGAAAGTTTACGAGTATAACGCGCTGATGCTCCGACTCCACCAGCCTCAATCTGGTAATCACAAGATCATAACTAGAGAAAGTAAGAGAAACGGTCGAGGTAGAACAGTCAGAATGCTAGTTGGAAGTCAGCGTTACCTTCAGATCAGCACCAGCAGATACATTCTCGTCTCTCTTTTTCCATCCAACTGTAATTCCAGATCGCATACCCAGTGCCAGTTCGATCTGGAGGGGGAAAAAAACAAGTTGAAAATCTAGAAAACTGCTTTCTTCGCCTCTTAGAAGGTCAAATCAAAACCATAACAGAGAAGAACATACATTTCCGCTTGAAGTTTCTGAAAGCTGCCGAGTCCACGTGTTGGTAAGATTAATGGAACCATCACTAAAAGACTTGGAAATATTGATAGTGGCAGTGGAATGTATGGACAACTGACTGCCCCGACAAGAAACCCATATAAAAGTGTCAGCTAAACGGTTAATTAAATCTGACCAGAAATATATTGCTGAGTGGAAAACTCATGAGCCTACCGAGTTGTTTGCATTCCAATAAGCGACTGCAAACCCGTTGAAGCGACAAACTCAATGGATGAAACTGGAGAAAGCTGACGTCTTAGAATAGCAGAAGCAATTCCGCCACCAGACTTTTGATTGGCCGCAAGATTCCCGCCAATGGCAATAGCATCATCTTTTGATAACTGAGACTGCACTTGACTAGCCATAACCATTCTGACAATCGCAGAGATGCAAACACAAAACAAAAGAAAGGGGATCAAAAAACCAATAACTACTTCCAAAGGAATCCAAAGAAACTGTAAAAAAGAATCCTCGAAGGATCAAGGCTAGTGTTCTTGAGCACCACAATTCTCACACAATAGCCACGCAAGAAGATCATATCTTTTCTCAATAACAAGCATATGCTATAGAAATATTCCAAGCTAGTAAGCCTCATCAAAACCCAAGCAATGCTACCAAAACTATATCAAAACTTGGAAAGAACATAAAGAGGAAAAAAGAAGTACCCTCTCATGAGGCCATCGCCGTCTAAGAAATTGGGCAGAGAGAGATTGAAGATAATGGAACCGGTGGGAAGAAAATGTGCCATCTTCTTAGCTTCTTCCTCTCTCCTCTTCATCCTTTCAAGCTCCTCTCTGATCTCGTCGGCCTTACTCAACCTCGGACCAAGCTCCAATCCTGAATTCAAGCCTTCCATACCATACAAATCATATATTAACCTCTTAGTCTCATCCGACAATATCTCGTATGCTTCACAAATGCGCTTGAAGTTCTCTTCAGCAACCTCCTTCATCTGACCAGACAAATTCCAAATCAGCCCACATAAAAAAAATCAAAGCTTTACTCTTTTTTCTCATAAATTAAACAAAAATAGCTATCAACAATACAGGAAGACAAGTATGGTTCCGACACAAACCAGAGGAGATTGGCACTTGTCGGGATGATACACTTGAGCCCATTGACGATAAGATTTCCTGATTTCTTCGTCGGAAGCTTCCGGTGACAAATTCAGAAGCGCATAGAGCTCTCTGTTCTGCGGCCCGGTCGGTGCGGCTTCATCTCCCATCATTCCGTAAATTCAATCGCTCGCTCCAATTGCTTTAATCGAATCAAATCCGAACTTGGGAAGCAATAAGAAAAGTGAGATTCCGGTGTAAGGTGAGCTCGAATCGCCGGAGGGTTTTAGCGGTTTTCGCGGTGGGGATTTGGGAGGGGTTTTTGACGCCGCTGCTCTCCTCTCGGCTTAGCTAAGCTTTGACGGTTTGACCCTTTGCTTGAATCCCAAGCCCATTCTAATTTCTGTTTTCATCCCCAATATCTCTGTCTAATTGTATTTTTAACTTCTTGTTTTTTTAAATTGTTCAATTGAGCCCCCGTTTCTGTGTGGGCTAACTGGCTCCTATGTTCATGGGCTTTATATTTTTTTGACGTCGTTAATGGGCCTTATATATCAATATTGGATTTTTATTTTGTTGAGAGACAAACATAATGGTTAAACTTGTGACATAGTTACTACTACACTTAGATTTGTATATTAGTCAGTGAGAAAGTTTGAATACAGTACGAATAAAATCAACGCGTATATTTGTAACTGCAAGGACATAAACATGCATTAGCTAGCATACACAATCGCGCGAAAATATGTTTTGACTTTGGAATAAGTCCATGACTTGGTCTGTGTTTATATTGCTTGGCCTCCACAATAAATGATAAATCATAGCTATTTCAGCGCTATTAATGATTGTATTTATATCACCAACTTTTTTACGACAAAAAAAAATTGATTGTTTTCTACGCTAATCTATGATCACTCGAGGGATGACAAAGTAACTTCAAGTAAAAAAGTTATCGATGTTTTTGGAAAACTAGACTATATGTAGATCAATTAAACCTTGAGTTGTGTTTCCGTTTACAAATGTACCGATAACTTTTTATAAAACTAATGTACAACTGTACAAGTCGTCTCATCTAAGTATAAACTAATCATCTTATAGTACAGACGGAAATACACAAAAAAGGGCAATTCACTTTGGAATACTCGGTAAATACATTTAACGTAGGCTTTAATTTGAACTGCTAAACTATAAAATGTGAATATGTTGCAAGTCAACATAAGAAGAGGCACTTTTGGTGGATGTAAGCATCTCAAGGACCATTTCACAGACATTATGGACTGACACGGTTTTAGCACACACAAGAAGAGTCGTATGATTGTTAATCAATCAGTCAACGTTCCTTTCTTTCCTAGTTTCCTTCCTCTTTCCCTTTCATCCAATGTCCTCCAATATTTTGTTTTTTTTATATTTATTATAAAAGAATATATTCGAGCACTAAAAAGGTCTAATACAGCGTACATATGAATGACACAACATGTAGTATTATATTGTCAGATACGAGTAATATCTTTGTAATAGTATATTAAGATACATGTAATATAAAAAGAATGGTTATTAACTTATTACGTATTAGACTGCATTTTTGTATACGCCAGTCAATGATAGATATCCACAATTGGAAGTCTAGTATACAATCGTTTTATAACAAACCTTAATGGCTCGAAGTGGACTACCATTTCTGTTCATCTCGCAATCATATTTGTTATGTTTGTTTGTACGGTTTATTTTCAGGTTACCATTAAAATCCGTCGTACTTTTATAACATTATAGACTTTTATTTTATTTATTATTGCAAGTCTGCAGTATAATACACTTTCAAACTCAGTAAATGTCTGAAATAATTATTTCACTTCTTTCACAAAGAGAGAACTCAAATCCATACGAATTCATATTTCTCTGTTTGACTGTTTCGTTCAAGTCAATCAAATCATCTTTTACCCCTCGAAGCAACAAGCATATTTTACATTTTATCTTTTTTACACAAACTAATGTTTTTGGTTGTGAATTTCTTGACAGAATTGACTTTGAAATATAGTTCATGTTTTTAATTAATAACATAAATATGTAGGTATGAATAAATAATGAACTAGGATGAGATTGCACACCACTTGCCATTTGCCAAGAGGGCAAAGACGAAGGCTCAGTCCACATGCTCCAGAATTGACCATTTCCATAATAGTAGCTGCCAACAAATATATATAGAATATAAAATACGGTTACTTGCATAACTCACTTTTTTGTTATTAAAAAAAAATTAAGCAAACCGTAATTCACCATCTTCTTGTGCGTTACAGACTAGACAGCGTTACACATCTCTCTAGTCCAAAAAATGTGACTGAAAGACATATGCAAGGTGTTTTTGCTTTAAACCCTTAAAATCAGGAATCAAAATCATTAGATTTCAATTTTAAAGTACAATAAACCCTTCAAAAAAATTGTTTTGGGAAACGAGTACGAATGTAGGATGAGATCAATGTGAATATAAACGGTGATATGGATTTGCATCTGAAAATGGAAAGTATTAAAAATTCCTTGATGTAAAAATTGGTTATAAATTTAGCAACTAACAGCGATTAACTTATTTTAGGTGAAATAAATAAGAGCAAACCCAAGTAATAATTTGTAGTACAACCATTTTCTTCTTATAATCCAAAAAAATTAAAATATCATTAAAATAATTTTCTCATTGGCCACTCGCCATTATGTCTTTTGAACCCTTCACAGTCTCCCAGAAACCATTCTTTCTCTTTGATACATTGGTTGTGTATATATACGCGTATGCATTTACAAGTTTCCTTCAAAAAAAGTCAGATTCTGAATAATTCTTTTATTTTTACCTATTCCAGTTCGGACATTGTACAGAGACCTCGGAAATGGATTTGCAGAGAGGTTTAGTGTTATTGTGTTGTGTCCTAACCCTTCTCGTAATCGAAACGACAGCATATCGAGAAAGACAGCTGCTGCAACCGCAGAAAACGGCGATAGACAACGCAAACGCGGTGGTTACGGTACAAGATCATGGTTTGAAGACGCGGCGGCCGGAGCATAAGAACGCTTACGCAACGATGATGTACATGGGAACGCCAAGGGACTACGAGTTTTACGTTGCCACACGCGTTTTGGTCAGATCGCTGAGAAATCTCCAAGTGGACGCTGATCTTGTCGTCATCGCTTCTCTCGACGTCCCTCTCCGATGGGTTCAAACCTTGTAAGTCGTCTTCTTGTTCTTCTTCTTTTCTTTCCTCTGTTTCTCACGTCCTATAATTTTGCCGACCATTATGAAACGTCATCGTTTTAAACTTAGACCAAACCTATATTACGCTGGAATATACAAGTTGTCTATTAAATCTTTATAATTTTCGATTTCTTGACAATATCGAAAATTTCCACCATAGATGGCATCGTGCGTGAAACAGCAGGTTTGATAAAAAAAAAAAAGGAATGAGGTTTTTTTTTTCCTTGGTTTAAAAATGAGATATTTTTTGAATCAACATCAGCTAAGATTTTTTTTTTTCCCGTAGCAATTGAATATAAGCTTAGAAAATGCCCGAGTAAGACAATGACTGACTAGACATGACCGAGAACAAAAAATATAGATTTTGTAGGTTGTAATTTTTCCCTTTACTTTTTCTTTTCTTGTTGATCGGTCTCACGAATTCAGATTGAGGAACCGTTCTTAACTTTTTGTTCCTTACTGTTTTTGTAATTAATGATAAAATACATGAAGTAAAGTGAAAGTTGGGTATAATCAAGCTTTGAGTAGATATATGTTGTTGACACTTTATAGACCCACGCATTTAAGTCCATATATTGACTAGACTACGCGTCCTTATGTATCAAAATATCTACATTGTTTACAGTTTCTTTAACTTAAGCCAATGATATCGCTCGCCAATGTTCAAAAACTTGTTCGGTACCGTATAGTTTTAAAATTCTTATATTTTTCATCTTTCCTGTTCTTTCTTGTATTTTATTCACAATTCTTTCGAAAAATATATATACGTAAACACGTCGATTTATTGATCAAATTCTCTTTCTATATCCCGGTTTGGTTAAAATTAAGGGCTCCGAATGGTATTCATCACGTAAACAATCATTTTTTTTTTCCAATTCTTGAAATTAAGCATCGTATCTTAGTACGAACGTTTAGTCAACAATTCACTCAAAAAAGTTGAAGCCAGCCGTAGAAAAGAAACTTAGTACATTGAATGAAAGGAAACAACGAGTTAATAAGGAGAGTCGTTTGACTTCATGTGCCTTGATTGAAAAACCTCTTGGAAACTAGAAAGAGCTGTGTACTTGTTTTTGGTCAAATTGTATACAATATTAATTTATTGCCGGCCAATCTGCTGTATAGATCATGCAAAAACGTCTACATGTCAATCTCATAACCTATATTAATTTTTTAACAATACAATGACTTGACATGCATACACAAAAAAATGCATAACTATATATACGCTCAAAATCATGCATGCGTAGATTAGTTGTTGGCACCGAACGTGTGTATTTGTTTGGATACTAACGAGTGTATGTATGTGTTTGTGTGAACAGAGAAGAGGAAGATGGAGCTAAAGTGGTGAGAGTTGAAAATGTGGATAATCCATACAGGAGACAAACTAACTTCAACAGTAGATTTAAGCTTACTCTTAACAAGCTCTACGCTTGGGCTTTGTCTGATTACGACCGTGTGGTCATGCTTGATGCCGATAACCTCTTTCTTAAGAAGACCGACGAGCTGTTCCAGTGCGGACGCTTCTGTGCGGTCTTCATAAACCCTTGCATCTTCCACACTGGCCTCTTTGTCTTGCAACCGTCGACGGAAGTGTTCAAGGACATGCTCCATGAGCTACAAGTTGGAAGAGAGAATCGTGATGGAGCTGATCAAGGCTTTCTTGTCAGTTACTTCTCTGATCTTCTTGACCAGCCTCTCTTTCGTCCTCCGGGTAATGGCTCTGTGCTCAGTGGCCATTTGAGACTTCCGTTAGGCTACCAAATGGACGCTTCTTATTTCTGTAAGTCTCATTTTTTCCCCTCTCAAGGAGTTTTTCTTGTCTATAATAATACACATTTTTGTTAACGTATAATAACATGATGATCTTTTACTCTCAGATCTTAAACTAAGATGGAACATACCCTGTGGACCAAATAGTGTGATTACATTCCCAGGAGCTGTTTGGTTAAAGCCATGGTACTGGTGGTCATGGCCTGTTCTTCCACTAGGTCTCTCGTGGCACGAGCAGCGTCGCGCTACTCTAGGGTACTCGGCAGAGATGCCTTTGGTCATAATCCAAGCAATGTTCTACCTTGGAATCATAGTGGTGACAAGACTAGCTCGTCCTAACATAACCAAGCTATGTTATCGCCGCTCTGACCGCAACTTAACAACGATTCAAGCAGGTTTCAAGTTCATTGCGCTTCTCTCTGTAGTCGCAGCTTACGTCTTCCCGTTCTTCACAATTCCTCACACCATACACCCAATCATCGGCTGGTCGCTCTACTTGATGGCTTCTTTCGCTCTCTCCTCCATTCCCATCAATACTCTTCTCCTCCCAACGCTTCCTGTTCTCACTCCATGGCTAGGCATTTTCGGGACGCTCCTTGTCATGGCCTTCCCTTGGTACCCTGATGGAGTGGTGAGAGCCTTGTCGGTTTTTGGATACGCATTTTGTTGCGCACCTTTTGTGTGGGTCTCATTCCTCAAGATCATGTCGCATCTCCAGGTTTTGATTGAGAAAGAGATGTTGTTTCCGCGACTAGGAGACTCAGCGATCACTTCAGGCTTCAGCAAACTTTACTAGGAGTGTTTATTTGATGTATATTGGTTCTGTATATAAAGTATTATTATTGTTTCATTCACATTACATTTATAAACTCACCCTAACCTTATTTCTTTTACCTGGTCAAATTATTAGTTTTGCTAGTTTACAACTCCTTTGTTCTTGACTTCTTGTCTAACTCACTCTCCTAGTCTCCTGGGTTCAGCACATAGTGAAATGAAAGTCATTGAACATAGACGATTTGACGAGTTCAGAATATTCTTAAATCGTCTCCCTACATCTTGCCGCAAAACATCCCTTAATCCACTAGAACTTGAGTTTAGAAAGATTGAGCAAGTACATCTTGCTCGTCTTTACCAATGTAATGAGCTGAAGCCTCCCACCGTAATATAGAGCCTTAACAATCCAACTAGTGAATCTGCTTTTGAAGATGAAAACTAGTAACGGAGAGTTTGTGGATCTCGATAGCCAACTTTGTTAGAGATCCGAAAGTTATTCCGAGCAACCAACTGATCCCCTATTTTATTGAGAGGGAATTGCTTCCCTGCTTTAATTTAGGAATTAATCAGTAACTCAATAAGAATGGAAACTGGAAAGTATAGAAGAAACAAAAAGGAAACTCGATATGAGTGGAAAGTTTGTTTTTTTTAAAAAAAAAAAAAAAGGAAACTCAGTAAGAATGAAACAGTCTCGCTCCTCTCTCAGAATAAATGATTAGCTCTTGATATATGTTTATAGCATAGCTTGTTCAATACGTAAAAGAGTATTTGAGATCAAGGATATATAAGAAAGCTCATCTGAGTTGTCACTCTAAGAACAAGTGAGAAACAAAAAAAAGAGCAAAAAGGGGATTTGAATTGGATAAAAGAGAATCAACGATAACGACGAAAAACAATTCTTCTTCCAAGTAGCTCTTCGTGAAGGTCGATTCTTGTGATTGTTGTGACCCTTTCCACGCAAACCTCTGTTCTTCTTTCCTTCTGACGTGAGACCTCTAAGCTCACGGTGCTTGTGCACAGGGTTACAAATCCAGTTGATTCTCGGATCATTACGCACGGCATTGTGAGCCGGATCGACCAAGATAATCTCGTAATACTTGTAAGTCGAATCCTCATTGATCCAGTACGAGTTAAGAAATCTCAAACCAGCCAATTTCCTCCCAGCACGTTCCTCAGCGACAGATCTTTTGCTTCGCTGAAACTTGAGTTGTGTCACTCCTTGGTTCGTTGGTTTACCGTACACAATACCCTTTGGCACTGGTCTCTTCCTTCCACCACGTCTCACTCTCACTCTGTACACCACGAATCCCTAAAAGCAAAGAAAACAAGATTCATTGTAGGAAAGTAAGACTTTTGAAAATTTCAAAGTCTCGAAGTTTATCTGCTTAGCCTTGAATCCCAAGCAACGAGCTTTGTCTGGACGAGTCGGTCGAGTCAGACGACGGACTATAGAAGGTTGCTGTCTGTATTCCCAGCACCTCACTCGTTGCGTGAACCTCATCACATCCGATTGCTTCTTCCTCCATAGCTCAGACACATACTTGTACGCACCTGCTCATCATCACCATTCACCAGTCACCACCATGCTTTATATCACATAAATCGATCTAACATAACTTAAACCAAAAAAGAATCGTTACAACGTATTGATCAGCGAGTTGTTACCCATTTTTCCAAGTTTACGCTGATCAACGCACCACCGGCGACGGGTTTTTCTAGGGTTATCGTGTAGGTTAGACGAAAGACGGCGTACTTTTTCTTTTCTTTAGGCCACTTTATCACCCAAAGGCCCAAACCACATCTATGCATCCATATCCAGAAATTGCTAAACGAGTTATAGATTTTTATATCGTAGGGATATCATCAATTTTGAAAAATTAGTATCAATCTTTCTTGTTCTTCTCATCTTGTTTTTCATTTTCCCAATCTTGTTCCAGAATTTTTATCAAGAATTTTCATCTGAAATTAACTGATTACTATTAGCCTTTATATGGTGGATATCGTTAAAGATTTAAATTGGTCATCTAAAAAATAAAAACCTAGATTAATCCTCCATTTAGTAAAATTGTTATTGAAGTCTAGACTATTGTTTTAATAGTCCATAAAATTAAATTAAATTATTTTTAATAGATTATTTTTAAGTCTAGTGAATTGTTATTGATCCTCCGTTTTTGTTGTATTTTACAAAAATCCATCATATTTCTATGAATGACTTATTTACCAATTTTGTACATAAACGTTTCACGGTATGAAATAGTAATATATCACCATTACTTTGTGTCTAATGACTTACTAGCGTTGGATTGCATATGTAAATTTCACATGAGAAATATATCCCCTATATATTAATTGAGAATCCATTTTTTAAAAAAATTTTATAATTATGTATTTATTAATGTATATCATGATTATGTATCAAAAGGAGAAAATTTCTCAAATATTAATAAAAAAGTTTTAATTTACTAAATAAATTACATGTAATGCCACTATATCATTTATATTAGTTTATCATTCACTATTATATAATAAAAATTATAATATATCTCATAGAATCTAATTAAAATGGATGTCATTCATTAATTCATAAAATACTTATTATATGTAATTTTATTTAATAAATATTATATTCATTAAAACTATATTATATAATGATAACAGTATATATTATTCTACGTTATTTTTAAGCAATTTAAAAACAGTTTTAATATATTAAAATTAAAATTATTTTTTTATATCAACTTACAATTATTATCATCTATATATTATATATATAACTATTTTATTATTTAAAAATAATTCAAAATATTTTATGTTATTTCCTAAAATAAACAACCATCAAGATATTTGATCTATATTGATATCAATCATTAATCAAATTATGGTAATAAAAAATTCTTAATTTTTTAATAACTTAAAATACAATATATTAAAATAAATAACCAATAATTTAATAAATAAATTTATATTAATTATATTTATACTTATTCACATCAATTTAGTAATAAATTAGAAAATAAATAATATATCCTAATTTTTTACTTAATCATGATAAAAAATTATTGATTTAGTAAATTTATTATATATTGTGTATATGATTTAATTTTTACTAATATAAAAATTTAAAATATGTTAAATATGTTAAAGTATAAATTATATAAATATTTTACTCTGTGCAGGACGCGGAATATTACCTAGTTTTAAGTAGTATTAGCAAATACGGCATTTATCAAATAAAGAATAAAATATAATACTTAAATGCATTAAGAAAATGAGTACCAACATGACAGCAATGTAAAAAGGCCTTTCCTTGTAAGTTGTGACTTAGAAACCCCTTATATTCAAAAAGAAAACTTAGAGACCCTTTCCATCCATTCAACCAAATATAATTGTGCAACCTCCTTGTGTTTGTAAGATCAACAACAACATCCTTGATTTTTTGGCGGGAACTTATTTTTGATAAATGAATATTAGATATATGTGTTTCTCCTGATGAAATTAGGATACATTTTTAATCCCCATGTAGACATGATTTCCATCTCAAGTTTATACTTATATATTACGTAGCATACAGTCCAATGGATTGTGACTTCTGCCTTTTCCTGGTAATGTGACTAGGTTCGAAATCCACGAAAGGCTGAGGTGCATTAGGTGCCAAAATAGGCTAAACTATACCTATGTCATCTCATTTTGTCCAATGAACAAAATAGTTTTTACAACCAAAAAAGCGAGAACAAGATAAGTTAAATTGGTGCACAAAAAAAAAGATAAGTTAAATTATATATCCCCACCATTGACTTTAATCTACATAATAGGCTTAATTTTATCTTTGTCAATTTGTAGGATTCATGATTTTATTCTATAAAATAATTTTTTGTCTGTATAGATGATTTTCATCAAGCAAAAGTTTTGGACACCTTTGCTCTTGTCATTTAATTGTTGTGAGACATGATTTATTTTCGTAGCATGCTAATTTTTATATGAGCATCTAATTTATCATATAGATTTATATTTCACATAGGCATGTGATTTATCATAATGAAACAATATATTTTATGATTTAATACTTTAAAATTTGATATATCTATTTATGAATACGGAATGACGAATGCATATATATCTTGGTTTCCAAAGTATACTTTGTTTAAACCCTATGTACGTGCATTTAGGTATGATGATGAGGAAACAATACCTCATATTCTCTTCCGTTGCCCATTCGCTCATCAAATATAGGAGGCCACCCCTTTCCGCAGCCCATTCTCAGCTTTACTGGAATGGGATTTTGCAATTGGCTGGCCAATAATGTGGAAACTCCAATGCCTTCCCCCAATTGACATAACCATTAGTGCCTTAGCTCTCTGAATTTCGTGGAACCTATGGACATCAATAAACAATAAAATTTTCAATGACCACGAATTCTAGACCCATGAAATGTTATCCAATGCAACTGTAAACACACAAGATGGATCAACACTTTCAAAACTCAATGTCAAAAATATTAAGTTCCACATCGAAAATTAAGTGTGAATGAAAATAATATATATATATATATATATATATAAGTATATAGAAATCCTCTATTTTTGACTTAGAATTTGAGTGTAAGCTAGATTTATTATTAATAGTTTAATATGATAATTTAATGAAGAAAAACTATAAAAAAAAAAGATAATGAAACAAAATTTGGATAAAAAATATATTTTTAAGGGTGTATTCCATAAAAAAAATATCTTTTATATATTATTCAAAAAAACTAACTTATATTCAAAAATTTTACCGTACATTTTTTATAAAATTTATAAAATATTCGATTGCTATTTGTTAATTAACTCTAAGATTAATCCCATATATAGACATTTATTTCCTAGATATATAAGACCTAGACAATGAAACATCAATGCGCCGAAGTTAAAATTGGACGCATTTTAAAATTTTAGTCATTTTGCTCCGAACATTTTGTCATCGCCTCAATCTCTGATATTTTTTTTTGGGGACCCCCTTACCTTTTATAGACCACATACTGGAATTGTATAGATCTGTAATTTGTAAAGGAGCGTGGCCCCTTGGGAATGCACCAATATTATATAAATTAATTTATCACAAATCCCACTTTCGTATTGTTCGTACAATATGACGATCGTGCGTTCATAACCTAGCACGTGCCCCTCAGCCCACCATTTCTAACTTCATCCGTAGGATTCTTTGGAATTTTGGGTCTTCTTTTTTACTATTTTCATTTTAATTTTTAATTTTTTTTTACTGTAAAGAGAAACATTTCTAAGGACAATATCTTTTCCTCCATTTGTTCTTTCACACCCCTTTAATTCCAAACAAATGATCACTGTTGTGCGTCTACAGATATATATAGCCTCCGTAGTCTACAGTTTCTTTATTTATGTCAAGTTCTGATGACCAAAAAATGATGACACTAATTAGAATTAAAAGGTTCCGAATCAATTTATGATTTCTGTAAAGTATGGGAGATGCGACGTTTGCCGGTTCATTATCGGATATATGTATATTGTATAAGAGTTGTTAAGGTCCAATCAATATGATCAAGTTTAGTCTGTTGTTATCATTTGAAATCATTGTTCCTTTTTCTGGTTTAAAANAAAAATCTTGTTTTTTTTTAAAAAAAAAAAAAAAAAATGTATTACTATCACAAGAAGACAATGAATAATGTTCTCAATACTTAATAAATCATTAGTTCCTTATAGGAAAATGATGAATAAATGTTTTCTTACACTTTACACTTTAATAGTCGAACTATATAGAGCGAGTCTGAATAACCAGGCAGTAGGTCAAAACGGAGAAAAAAAGAAAAAAAGGTTTGGAAAATGGAATATAAGGATCTATATATTTAGTCACCTAGGATTCTCCAGCTAGTGTACGTCAACGTTGCATATTTCCCACCAATCTGATTTAATCATGAATCTTTCCAAACAAATGTAACCAAATGACTTTTTATAAATCACTCGTCCTACTAAGGTACTTTCGTCCATCATGTTTCAACTTGATTAGCAATATATACATACCTTTAGGGCTTTATCTTACGATGTATATATATCAAAAGAAAAACTTTCAAAGAAAATGATGTCGAATGTGATATGTTAATGTTTTTTGGCTACCACATACTTTCTTGTTCTACAGTATTTTAATAAATGGTTTCAAACATAACAGATTTAATATTAAATCAAATAAATGTATTAAAATGATTTTTGACTTGATATTCTTTTTTTTTATATTCAAGAATTTGAAACATGTTTTATTATGTGTTCCCTTGAACAAAAGTTTTATTTTAACGAAAATTCATAGTCTTAACGCACTTAGTCTACAATCTTAAATTCACTAATTAATTAATCTATTTAATATTTTATTGTGTCTGTCTAGAATTCAAAATCCGAATAACAACAAATATGTATAACCTTTTTTATTTATATCCATGGAACATACACATAGGACTTGGGACATGTAACAGTTCTCTTTTTTGACATGTAACAGTTCTATTCCATGTGAACATGTATTTCGAGAATTTTTGGACAAATAAATGAACTATATCAATATATAAGTTGCAATCTAACATTTCTAAACCTCTTTAGCAACAAAAAAAAATCTAACATTTCTCAAAAAAAAAAGTTCTTACTATTGATGCGCACAGCGAACAACAGCATACATATATAGACATTAATTATTATAAAGTACAATAATGAAACAACCCGTTGGTGGCGAGAAAACGGCCGATTCCTACATCAACACAACTCTACGGTCCCGATCAATACATCAATTTCTAAGCTGTGCAAAAACATACATAAACACCATTTATTTTTAAATTTCATACCCAAATTAACAAAAATAGGCCCAAACATACATTGACTTTCTCTCCGTCAGTCAAACGTTTAAGGACGCTGATCTGTCCGTTTAATTTAATCCAGTCATTAATCTAGTTAGATAATCAGATCATCTTCAAAATCAAACGACGTCGTTTTAGAGATTTCTGAGAAATAAAGCTCATCTCTCCCCGACGAAACAAATAAGATGCAGGTGAGATAGGTCGAATTCGTAAAGAGAGAGTGAAATGTCTTCATCCACTGGTTCAGGTAAACCAGCTTGATTTGTTTAATTCAGGGTTCAGAGTGAATATAGATTTTCTTTTTAAATTGGTTTTTAACTGAAACAGGTATGAGTGGAAATTGGAGACGACGTGGTGGTGGAGAAGAGAGAGGTTTCCCGAAAAGTTGTAGGTGGTGTGGAG
>OVBI01002678.1:832-17861 GCA_900406495.1 Sisymbrium altissimum | reverse complement strand
TATAATCTTAATGATTTAAAATATATCAGCAAAAAAAAAATTAAACTAAAACATTAATATAAACAAATATATCAGAAAAAAAATTAAACTAGGCTTTTCATCCGCGCTACGCGCAGATCTATACTAATATTTTTGTTTAATTTTGTTTTGCTGATATATTTTAAATCATTAAGATTATAATAGATACGCGCGGGTCTATACTAATATTTTAGTTTAATTTTTTTTTGCTGATATATTTTAAATCATTAAGATTATAATAGATTTATAGAAATTTTCTTTTACATAAAATAATTTAAAATATAATGCGTAGGATGATGATCTCAAACTTATTCGATCAATCTACCTCACTCAAGACTCTTCTTCGGATAGTTTTTTCTGGCCTTATTGTCATAATGGTGAATACTCAGTCCGGTCAGGTTACCATGTAGCTCGATCTTTTGATCCATGTATAGTACATATTCCTCCCTCCTCACGGGGACCTGGTTCTCAAACATAGAATTTGGATTATGTATGTGCCACCAAAGCTTAAGCATTTTTTTTGATGTATGTTACCCTTAGTGTTGTCTACAGGCTCTATTTAATTTATAGAATTGGGGCATGAAAATTGATCCTCTTTGTCATCATTGTCTGCTAGAGGCAGAAATAAATAACTATTTGTTGTTCACTGCCCTTCTTCTGTGTTTACTTGGCGACTTACTCCATCGGGGGATGTTGAAACAAATATTAAAGCGATTCTAGATATTCAGGACTTGGGTGGACTGTCTATTACTTTAGAACTTCTCCTTGATTGGCTGCTTTAGTGCATTGAGTCTTGGAACAATCGGGTTTATAACAACCGAGTCCTGTCATTACAGGCTGATGTTCCTTCTAATTTGACTGAGGTTGCTGAATGGGTAGTTTTTATGCTGGCTTTGGGTTCTACTCATTCTACTCTACTGATGCAGGAAGGTGCTGTTCCACAGAGTTTATGCTGCTCTGTCTAGACCTACCGAAGATTTTGTCAAATGTAATTTTGATCCCGACAATCATCAAGCCCGTGCAGGTTGAGTTCTTCGGGATCACTCTGGTATTCTCTGTCTGTGGGGCTCAGCCTCTTTGGACCTTGCATTCTCTCCCCTGGAAGCAAAACATAAAGCTCTTCTTATGCCTCTCCACCATAGTTGGATTATGGGTTATCGCCGGGTAATTAATTACTTTTTTTTTAATTTAATTTAAATTTAAATTTTAATTTCTATTTATTCTGAAAGATACAAATTCTTGAAAATCTTGATATTTTCTTAATATTTAATTAAGATGCTGATTTTAAACATATCAACACTTTTTTTTTAATACCATAAGTTTCCTATTTTTGGTATTTTAATTTATTTAATTTCCTTTTCTGTGTATTTTAATGTACTTAAATTGTTTGATCATATTTAATATTTTTTTATTTAATAAAAACGTTGATATGGACCAATCGGATCGAGTTTTTTAATCCCATGTGGATGTTTTCAATGACTTATACCTTCAATTTTTATATAGTATAGAAAAAAGAATGAGATGATTTTATTTGGTTTCTATTTTATTAAGAAAGATATCGTTTTTATAAAAAATTTGATATTTTCTTAATATTTCATTAAGATCCTGATTTAGTACAATTTGATTAGAGGTTTTAAGTTCTATGTGGACTCCTTCAATTGTTTATACCTTCAAATTTTCCTTTTAAATTATATGTTTTGGTTAATTTAACATTTTTATATTATTTGTATTTTATTTTGAAAAAGATAATGTTTTTTTTGAAATTTTGACTTTTTAATGTAAATTTGGTTTTCTATTATTCTTCTTTTAATTTTATTTATTAAAAACTAATTTCCATTTTATTTAGAAAAAAGAATTTAAAAAAAAACAAATTACTCATTTTTTAGTATACTATCATAATTTTCCTTTTCTCTGTATTTTATTTAATTAAAATGTGTTTTTGACATAATTTTCTTCTAAATTCCTTTTTAATTATTCTTTTTTATAATTTTCGTTTTACTTTTTATTTTTAAGTATTCTACCATAATTTTTCTTTTTTGGTATTTTAATTTATTTAGTTGTTGACTGTATATTTAACATTTTTTTGGTTAATGAAATCAATGATGTGGACCACTCGAATTCAGTTTTTTAAATCGTAGGTGGACGCGTTCAATGGTTTAATGCCTCAACTTTTATAATATATAGAATAGATACCTTTTGCAAAGCTCAACATCCACATTTTTTTATTCTTATAATTTCGAAAAAGCTCTTTCAAAAACTTCTATAAAAGTCTCCCTGGTAATCGTCTTGTGGAGAACTGATATTTCCATATATTTACCTAAGTTGCATAAAAATCTTTATTCCACTTTCATTATTAACTTCCTCAAATCATATAGAAGATATTATTAAAGAAAAAAATCTTAGAATTTTGTTAAATTAACCTTCTATCTGGAAACCATGCAAAACCGTTCAAAAACACTATTTTCATTAGGATTTGAGAAACAGAAGCTTCGGCGAATAAGCTTAAATTATTAGAAAAGCTTATCTATAACAGTACTGGTCCTTTTCTGGACAGCTTGATCTGTTTCCATTTGTTATCCTCAACTGTTCTATCAATCAAGTGACAAAGTAACTCCATACAAAGAACAAACAAGTATGGAGGCAATGTAACCCCTTGACGAAGCCTCCATAGAGGTCGAAACACTTCTATTTTCTCTCCATTCCATAATAAACTCATTGAAAGTCCAGTCACAGTTTACATTATCCATTCAGTCCATTTTTTGGTAAACACAGCTGCCATTAGGGTATCCTCCAAGAAATCCCATCGGATTCGATCATAAGTTTTTTTTTTAATCCAAATTCAAAAGCATTCAGCTGCTTCTAGAATATCATCCAGTTTCTTATGTCTCATAGAATAAACTGCTTCTGGTATTACTACTATATTGTATGTACTTAATCTACGTGGGATAAAACTTGCATGTGCCCGATCTATCAACTTTGAAATCACACATTTGAGTCTTCCTACCATAGTCTTAGATATAATCTTAAACAAGACGTTATATAAACTTATTGGTCGAAACTGGGTTATCCTCTCCGGCTTTTATATTTTCTGAATGAGAACAACGATCACATCATTTGTTCCCCTCTGTAATTGCCTGTCTAAAAAACCTCTAGGGGAAAACGATTTACAGATTCACCGACTATATTTCAACCTTGTTGATAGAAGAAAACTGGTTGGTAACCATCTAGTCCTGGAGCTTCATACTTTCCCATGCTACACATTATTCTCTCCACTTTAAGGGGCACAAATAATATATTCAGCTCCATTTTTTCCTCTCAATTAAGTTGAGGGAACCCCTCTGCTGGCAACATATCAACAAAGATATTCACATCCTCCAGCTAGACCTCCTAAAATATTCAATCGTTACATTTTCAAGCTTTGAAGTGTCAGACAACCATCTCCCTTCTTCGTCTTTAAGCATCTCAATGCGGTTCCTTTTTCCTCATATGATCGTGGTCACAAAAAAAAAAAAAAACTTGGTATTCGCATCTTCGTGAACCAGTAGTTTCTCCCGAGATTTTCTAAACCAAATTAATTCCTATTGTTCCAATACACATCCAGTTCTTTCAATAAAGTATCCTCCTTATTTAGAGGTAGGGGTCTGGTTAATCAACTCCCGCACACTCTTTACTTCTTTCATCAAATTCTCCTTATTTCTTTGCATGTCTCCAAAAACTTCTATATTCCACTTTTTCAACACCTTACTGAGTGCTATCAACGCTTCATTGGTCTTAATCGTTCTATTCAAGATTATATTAAATAATTCCTTAGACCCAACTTGCGTTAGCCACACTACTTCAACTCTAAAAGATTATCCCCAGATTCTTTTCTGCTACCGAGGATATCTGTAAGTACAGAGGAGCATGATTTGAAACTAGAAAAAGGTAGGTGGATTACTACAGTTTCCTACCACCTGAGACGAGTCTGAGCACATCACAAAATCCTATCTACACGCTTAGCAATCATTGTATTCCATGACTTTCCTCTCGTTCAGCTATACTGATTTTCTCTCAAGTCCATATCTTTCAATGATAAGTTGTTGATTCACTCTCCAAATATTAAAAATCTGGTGAGAGGCATCCATGTTTTCCATTACGTTCATCAAAGCACATAATCATATTATAGTCATCTCCGATAATAATTGGACCAATAGTATTATAAACTACTGCTTCCAATTACTTCCACAAACTAATACAACAATTGATTATTGGAATTGCATAAACCACGATCACTATATGAATCGTTTGAACTGAACTAAAATTACGAATAACTTTCTTACTTTTTTTTATGCTATTAAAACAAATCTTGTCTATATATATTGTAACTTACACATCATCTATTCTAACCAAAAGATTCAATTATTTATGCACTTGATTACTAAATTCTTTTTTTTTTCCTATTTAGCCCTTTTTTTGTTATTGTCTAAAACGGTAAAACTAATATTCTCAGTTTCTCACCAAGACTCCCCAAAATATAGTCATATATTTCAAAACGTATAGGAAAAAAGTTGTCTTCACCGTATATATAATTACCAACCATTAAAAATTTTACACTATAGTTAATTTGGAATCCAATTTTGAGTATCATACAAAGTAACCCTTAAATAAATTAACTAAAAAAGAAAGAGTTAAAGATTAGAAAAGAATTAGCGTGAGCGGCTGAGCCCAATAGTATTGGAAAAGTTAAGGTCCATATAAAGACAAACAAAACAAAGGCGTGAATATGTTTGCTACCTATAAACAAAATATATAAAAATACAAGTACACGTATCACGCCTAGTGAAAAATATAAATTTGATAATGATAGCCAATTAGCATGTGATGACACATGCTCCCACGTCAACAAGTTTATTGTCGGTCCAATTTAATTAATAAAAAAGCTAAACCATCGTTTTCAACCCAAAAAAAAAAATCTACACAAAAAGTTCCTAATAGCGAAATATTCGAATATTTCCTAAACAACAACTACCACTTAATACGGTGTCGTTTAATACGGTGGATTTCTTTTAATAGCAAAATATTCGAATACTTTCCTAAACAACTAATATTAGAAAGGTTCATAATAGCGAAATAGTAGATTAATTATTTTTAATTTCTTTAAGAGAAATTAGACTTAATAACCCAAAACAAAAATTAAAATTAAAAAAATAACAAATTTTCTTCCTATTCACTCCTTTTTTTTTTCTATCTCTATCTCTTTATAAATTTCTAATTTCTAATTTTATTTTTTGGTTTATTAGTAAATTGATCGTTCTTTAAAAATACAGTCAAAAGAAAAAAAGAAAAAAAAAGAAAAAAATTTAATACGGTGTCGTTTTTGAGTTTCACATTTTTCTTTTCTTTCCCTTAAATAAACCGTCGGGACTCATATTTCTCGCTTCCGCCGGCGAACAGCTTCTCTCTTTTTCTCTCTCTCTCTCTCTCTCTCAAAATTCTAATTTCAACCACAAAACCCTAATTTCTTAAACCCTAATTTTCCGTTACAATTACATTGATAACGAATCTCTCATCTTAGCTACATTCACCCCAACGATAATCGTTGACTCGTTAAAGCTACACAATCGCTTAATTGCAATGATGGTTAGTTATAATGGAAGAAACTAAAGAAATCTGTGATCCAGAGAATGGGAGTTCGAGTTACGGCGGAAAACCGCCGAATCCTCTCTCCTTCTCTTCCTCTTCCTCTTCTTCCTCTTCTTCTGCTTTATACAAGCAAATCTTTGACGGCGACAGATTATTGTCGCCGTGTAATAACAATAAGAGATCGCTCGTTCGTCACCCTTCTCTCGTAAGATTCCTTTCTTCCAACCTTTGTTTTTCTTTGTTGTATAAAATAATAAATAAATTCAGAGTCTTTTAATTTAATTATTATCGAATTTTGCAATGAATATAACTATTTTGTAGTTAATGTGTGACATTAATTGGAGATACATAAAAGCTTTTATTCAACTAAAATTTTTATTTATTTCTTTTATTTTAATTTTTTGCCTTATTAGCTAAGTAAAGTTTATGGCTTTGTAAACATTTATTCGTAAAGTTAAGAAACCCTAGAACGAAAGGTATTTTTTATATATTAACTCAAATTCGAGTCTTTCTTGTGTTTTTGTCGCTTTAATATAAAATTCGGAGTCTTTTTTATTTATTTAATTATCGAATTTTGCTATGAATTTAATGATTTTGTAGTTATGTTTAATTAGTTATTAATTGGTTTTGCTAATTATTGTATTCAATCAATGGTATTGGAGTACATGAAAGCTTTTGTTAATTTGTTAATCTAAGAAAAAAGGAAATATTCCTTTTTTCTTTTTTTTCCTTTTTTACTTATTAGTACGAAAAAAGGAAGTTAATAGCTTAATAAAGCCTAGAACGAAAACTATATATTTGCGTGAATTGGCTTTAGTTTCTGTTTTTCTGAGTGGTGAATTTGTTGGTAGGTGAAGACGAAGGTGTCAGATATATCTATTGAGAACGAGTTTGGTTTAGAGATGAATAGTAATAATAAGTCTGAGTTTGAGTTTGTTCCTGCTATGCGTTCTGGAGCATGGTCTGATATTGGTTCGAGGTCAAGCATGGAAGATGCTTATCTCTGCCTCGATAATTTCATGGATAGTTTTGGTCTCAAGGATTCTGATGATGGACCTAGTGCCTTTTACGGGGTATGTTTGTTGTTTCTTTATCACTTTTCCTTAAATTTGTGGCACTGTGGTTTCAATGAAGTTGTGGAATCTCTTATCTTTTTTTTTTTGTTTATTTTAGGTATTTGATGGACATGGTGGGAAGCATGCTGCTGAATTCGCGTGTCACCATATACCGAGGTACATTGTGGAGGATCAAGAGTTTCCTAGTGAAATCAATAAGGTGATTTCTTCAGCGTTTCTTCAAACAGACACTGCCTTCTCTGAGGCTTGTGCATTGGATGGGAGTCTTTCTTCAGGAACTACTGCTTTAGCGGCTATTCTTTGTGGAAGGTTTGTTGAGTCAAACTCTTATTATCTTATTGCTTCTTGAATAACCTTAACTCTGTTACTCTTAAATGAGTACTAGCTTAAGACTGCATAGATAGGAAACAACTATTATTAGCCAGCTAGTTGTGTGATCATCCTTTGGGGAAAACTCTTATTCTGAATGTTGTCTCGCATATTAGTTATTCCCTACTTAGCCTTTTTACTTCTTGGTTAAGTAAGTAAGAAAGTACTCTGCATTTTATATCTCATCCCGTACCAGTAATTGGCTTGTGGATATTACCCTCTGGTCGTATCTTTTGCTGCTATACTGTAGTTATTGTCTCAGCTTTATATTTCTCCCTTTGGTTGAAGTTTGTGTATCAATGCTTGAATCTAAGTTATTGTCTTCTAGTTTTGTGTTATTTTCATACTAAACTTTTTCTACTTTGTTACAGGTCGTTGGTGGTGGCAAATGCTGGAGATTGCAGAGCAGTCTTGTCTCGTCAAGGCAAAGCTATTGAACTGTCAAAAGACCACAAACCTATGAGCTGTAAAGAGAGAAGACGTATCGAAGCATCGGGTGGGTACGTATACGACGGCTATTTAAACGGGCAACTTAATGTGGCTCGTGCGCTCGGTGACTTTCATATGGAAGGCATGAAGAAGAAGGAAGATGGTTCTAATGGTGGACCTCTTATTGCAGATCCTGAGCTGATTACAACTAAACTAACCGAAGAGGACGAGTTCCTTATAATGGGTTGCGATGGGGTTTGGGATGTGTTCATGAGCCAGAACGCTGTAGATTTTGCTAGAAGGAGACTACAAAAGCACAATGACCCAGTCATGTGTAGTAAAGAGTTGGTTGAAGAAGCTTTGAAGAGGAAGAGTGGAGATAATGTGACGGCGGTTGTTGTGTGTCTACAGCCACAGCCGCCACCGAACTTGGTTGCACCGAGGTTGAGGGTTCAACGGAGTTTCTCAGCTGAAGGTTTAAAAGATTTACAGAGCTACTTGGATGACTTGGGTTGCTAATTGGGGGGGACAATGATGATGGTGACGAATGATTTATTCTCTGTTTTTTACTTTTATTACGATTTATAGTTTTGGCGGTTTCGTTCTATTAAATTCTTACAATTTGAGTAAGTTATAACATAAGGCGGCATACCAATAATTTCTTACTTTGTAGGATTTTGTTTTTGTAATACTTCACTTGATATATGCTTATGCATGATCACAATTCTATATCAGTCTCGATTGTTTTTCATTTGTTTAATTCCGATGGTTATAAGTTTGTAATTTATTATGGCATTTCACTAACTTATTATGGCATTTCACACATACTTCAATAGACTTCGAATTGATAATAATAAGTAATAATGGGGGATAAAGGTATATATTTTCCACTAAAATGAGTAACTGTAAAATGCAGTTTCATTCTTACTTCAATCCAACTTAATTTTTTACTCTAAAAAATATATTCCAAAATCTATTTTATTTTTATATATATATAGATAATTTACAATTATACCTTTATATTTAATAATATTATGAATTTAATTAACTAATTTATTTAATTATTTGTAACTAATGTAATTTGAAAATTTCTTTTACATTAAATGGTTTTACATAAATAAAACTATATTATATAACATAATAAAATATAAATAAAAAATACCTTATAATTTAAACATTTTAATTATTAATTTTTTCTAGTAAATGATTAATCAACAAATTTCTAATATATATTATTTTATTTTAATTTTTAATAATTTGAATAATATGTGTTAAAAGATAACAAATTTTTTATTTAATTATAAAATAATAACATTTAATAACTGAAGGATCATATTGTAAATAAAATAAATGTTACTGTAAAATATATGGTGTAATATTGTTTATCTTTCTATTTTGCAGTGGAAAATAATATTAAATTAGATTTAATTTTACTATCAAATGCAGTAAAAAATAGAAAATGATATTAGGTTGGAACTGGTCTAATGGGTTATATCATTAGAGATATGATAGGTGGAAGAGTAATCTTTTATTTTTCTATTATTTTTGTAAAAAAATCAATTTTTTCTTCAACAAAATGGAGTTTTGATCGATTTAGACGTCTAAATGGGAAACAGCAAAACCTAGATGAAAGAATGGATATAGTTTGTGCTAGTTTGTCTATATATATTTTTGGGCGATTAGATATCCGGCTGCTGAGGAATCGATTTGAAAAGTCACTGATCAATCTTGGAATTCCATTCGATAGACCAAAACTTTGTGTACTTGTATCTAGTTCCTGAAAGACCACTTTAAAGGAATACCTAACTAATTCTGGAACCCAAAAATCATGTTAAATTTCTGATGATCAACACGTATCAAACTCAAGTAACAGGGGTGGGTAATAGCCACTCGTTTATCACTGGGCCAACAAAAGTAGATTAGTTTGTCCGTATGTGTCGTGTGTTCATGAATCAACTTGATAGCCAACGTGTTGCACAATAATTTTTTCATGAGAATTTTTGAAATTGCATAATTTTCTTTAAAAAGTGTTGACTTCCACATCCTCTCTAAATTGTTCAACCATTGTCACACTAATTCTCAAACCAAAAAACTAAACCAAAATTAACCGTAAACCACATTTCCACCTCCTATTATTATAAAATGAACCACGACTTCTGTTACTTTACTGTGATTAAAGTCAAGAGATAAGAAACTTCCCTAAAGTTGCATCAGAAAAGATCAAGAAATAACGTTGAAATCTCCAAGTAACAGTAGTCACCCTTCAGCTACTGTTATGTTACATGGGCTTATCTAGGGGTTCATAACGAAGACAGCGGAGCCCTTCTCCTCTGATTTGTCAGAATCAAGACCACCAATTAGTTTCTATGGCTCCTTCATCTTCTTCTTCTTCACGCAACTGGGTCTATGATGTCTTCCCGAGCTTCAGCGGACAAGACGTTCGCGTATCTTTCCTCAGCCACTTTGTCAAGGAGCTGGATCGGAAACTGATTACTGTTTTCAAAGACAACGAGATCGAGAGAAGCCGATCGCTCGATCCTGAGCTTGTACAAGCTATTGAGGATTCAAAGATCGCTGTGGTTGTGTTCTCCAAAAAGTACGCCTCCTCAGGCTGGTGCCTAAACGAGTTGCTAGAAGTCGTGAGGTGCAAGAAAGAGTTGGGTCAACTTGTGATTCCCATTTTCTACCGTTTGGATCCTTCCCACGTGAGGAAACAAACGGGAAAATTTGGCAAGATCTTCAAAAAGACTTGCAAGAACAGAACAGAGGACAAAATACGAAAATGGCGTCAAGCTTTGACTGATGTAGCCAATACCCTTGGGTATCACTCTAAGAACTGGTATAATCATTTGTACTTATGTATATTGAGTATTCTGTGTTGGTTCTTGTTGTTTCCCCTATGTGAAAATCATTACTCTTGTTAGGGATAATGAAGCTACAATGATTGAAGATATCACCGATGACATTTCGTGTAAGCTGAAGTTAACCCCGCCAAAGGATTTTGATGACTTTGTTGGAATGGAAGATCATATCTCAGAGGTGCGTTCACGGTTGCGTTTGGAATCTGAGGAAGTTAAAATGGTTGGGATATGGGGTCCCTCTGGAATCGGTAAGACTACAATCGCGAGAGCTGCGTTTAATCAGTTTTCGTGTAACTTCCAACGTAGTATATTCATAGACAGGGCTTTCGTAACCAAGAGTATGCAAGTTTATAGAAGAGCCAACCCTGACGACTATAACATGAGGTTAGACTTGCAAAGAAACTTCTTGTCTGAAATTTTAGGCAAAAGGAACATAAGAATAGATCATTTAGGTGCGGTAAGAGATAGGTTAAAGCACCGGAAAGTTCTCATTGTTCTTGATGATTTGGATGATCAAGTAGTGTTAGAAACCTTGGCGGGTCAAACTCATTGGTTTGGACGTGGGAGCAGAATTATAGTGATTACAAAAGATAGGCATCTTCTAAGAGCACATGGGATTGATTGTGTTTATAAGGTTGGTCTACCATCTGATAAACTAGCTCTAGAGATGCTATGCCGATATGCTTTCAGGCAAAGCTGTCCTCGTCCTGGTTTTACAGAGCTTGCAGCTGAAGTTGCATGTCATGTGGGATATCTTCCTTTGGGTCTTAAAGCTTTGGGTTCGTACTTGCGAGGGAGGGACAAGGAGTCTTGGATCCTGCATGGGCTTCGTAAAGGCCTGAACAGGAAAATCGAGGAAGCACTGAGAGTTGATTACGAAGGGCTCAGTAGCAGAAAAGATAAAGCGATATTCCGTCACATCGCTTGTCTATTCAATGAAGTGGAAACAAATGACATCAAGCTGCTTCTTGAAGATAGTGGCTTAGATGTTAGTACCGGTATTGACAACCTACTTGATAACTCTCTAATACATGAAAGATGGAATGTTGTACAGATGCACTGTTTACTACAAGAAATGGGCAAGGAAATGGTACGCACACAGTCCAGGAACCCTATAAAACGAGAATTCCTAGTGGACTCCAAGGATATTTGGGACGTACTTAGTGGTAACGCTGTAAGTGCTCCTTTCATAACACACTTTGGTCAATGATATTTATTAATTAGGTTTGTAAACACTTGTTAAGATTGACCTGGATCTTCTTCGATTTTTTCTTTCTTCCTTTCAGGTTGCTGAAAAGCTTTCTGGTATATCATTGAATCTAGCAGAGTTAGAAGAGTTTCGTATTGATAAAAGCGCCTTCAAGAGGATGAAGAATCTTCAGTTTATGAGAATCTATGAGGATTCATTGGCATTGCATAAGCAAAGTAGATTGCTTTTACCACAAGGCCTAGACTATTTGCCTCCTAAACTCAAATTACTTTGTTGGGATAGATACCCATCTAAAAGCTTCCCTTCAAGTTTCCGTGGTGAAGATCTCGTTGTGCTCAGAATGCGGAACAGCAGGGTGGAGAAGTTATGGGATGAAGACTATGACGTTCAGGTAATTTTCGAGTGTAATTGTTATAATATTGTTTGTGAGACTATGCATGCTACAGTTTTGGTTCTTAAATGAATATCATTTCACGTGGTGTGACTTACTTCATCTTTGCTCTGTGTGTCTTTCTCTACAGCCGTTTACATGCCTCAAGGATATTTATTTGCGAGGATCTATATATCTTAAAGAACTCCCAGTTCTCCCCAGAAGTCTCCTTACTCTAGATCTCAAATATTGCTCAAGTTTGGAGACGATATCTTCATCTATTGGGAATCTCCACAAACTGGAGCGATTGAACATTTCAGAATGCAAAAATTTTGAGATTCTTCCGAGCAGCATCAACCTAGAATCTCTCCATCGGCTTGATCTTGGTGGATGCTCACGGTTTAGGGTTTTTCCGGATATCTCAAGGAACATCTCATATCTCATTTTGAACCAAACAGCCATCGAAGAAGTTCCTTGGTGGATCGAGAACTTCACTAAGCTCATAAGCCTAGAAATGTGGGAATGCAGAAAGCTAAAATACATTTCTCCAAACATTTCTAAGCTGAAAGTTCTTGAGAAGGCTGACTTTTCAAACTGCCAGGCACTGACTAAAGCCAGCTGGATTGACTATCCAAGCGTGGAAGCAACACCAGCAGTAACTAAGTTACCAGTTCTCAATTTCATCAACTGCTTCAACTTAGATCAAGAACCGCTCATTCAACGATCAGTTTTCAAGTACCTGATCTTGCCTGGTGAACAAGTGCCTTCATATTTTACCAACCAAGCTACTGGGAGCACTCTTGCTATCCGTATACTTCAGAGCTCTCTCTCTCAAGAATTCCTAAGGTTTAGGGTTTGCCTTGTGGTTGATGCCGACAAGCCGAAGCGCGCAAGGAATGGTCCAATTACCTCTAGTTGGGTACGTTGTCACTTCACATGCAAAGATGGGAGTCCCTTTGGTTACGCTGATTGTCGAATCGACATTGAGTTGCCGCGGAAGATAGATAATCATTTGATTATATTCGACTGTTGTTTCCCTCTAAGCAAACACAATGATCCGTTACTTGAGCTTAGGTACAATCAGGTGGATACAGAGATCCATTTCACCAGTGACTCATTGTGTAAAATAAGAGGATGTGGTATACGACTCTCTCAGACGGACCAGGCTTGTAATCCTAATGCTCTTGCACATGCTTGGAAAGGAGATAAAAGGAAAGCTAATAGTGATCCAAATGAACACGGTGAAGAGACAGAGAGAAGCCGGAAACGAATCAGGGTAAGTAATTATTGGTCATGAATGGAACTTATGATAGAATATGTGAATATTCGATTAGATTTTCTGTAGATATTATGTTTATAATCTTGTGTTACACTTGACGGATTCTGTGTAACTTCTCTGGCTATATAAAGCCATGTAACCGTTTCAATAAGATCACTGGAAATACTTCCACTTTCAACTTAGATTCTAGAACTCTACTTTTAGTTCTTTTTCAAGATTTAGTTTTACATTTCTTTATATACTAAGATCATTTCTGAGTTGTTCTGTTTTTTTTTTTTTCAGATAACCTGAAGGATTAATAAAGAAAGCAAAACCGCAAGAAAGGATTAGTTTGAACCTTCTACTGCAAGCCTCAAGATTTCGTAAGGTCTTTTAGGTGAGACTTTCGTTTCACATCCTCTCGAAACATTAACATACTGCAAACTCGTGAACATTTGGGATGTGTTCATGAGCCAAAATGGTGTATATTTTCCTAGAAGGAGAGTGCCCGGGTTGTGGGCACTAAAACTCACAAAGTGTATTTGATTGATTCGATGTAAAAGAGAATTACAAAGTAAGGGATTAAGTGTGGGAAAGGTTCTCTATGAATAGAACAAGATATTACAAATATGAAAATGGACTTGATATTGACTATATCTGGAGAATAGAATGTAGATTGTTGAGTCGTAGTGTGTCTGATGGTCCCTTTCTCTTCTATTCCACCTTCCCTTTATAGGCCGTGTCTTGACTTGACTCTCCACAGATCTCGGCCCGATTGGCTTTTTCCTTGATCCCCGGGCTCACCAACAAACCTTATCCTTAACTTCGTCCTCCTTTCAGCGAGCCCGCAGACCGGACTCTTTGAGGACGAGGTAAATTTTACGGGCCCCGACTCTCTAGGCCCGTCTCCTGGCCTGTCTCCGTGAGGCTTTAATGGGCTTCGTGGGCCTCGATCGTCTGGCGGGTTTATGGTCCAACAAATGCTCCCCCAGCCCATTGGCTGAAATATTCGGCGTAAATGGGCGGGAAACGTGACCCATCGTAATCCCAGACGATCTTTTCGAGCCCGTCTCGTCCGTTGATTCACGATGATTACTTTGAGATCTACGGTCCTGGACGAGGGAAGTTGAATCGAAGATAAACACTTCGACATCCTCGGGATATTAGTAACCTCGATTCCGCGAATCTCGGACGGCTAGGATTCTTCTAGCTCGCTTGCCCTACTAGAGATCCAACGCTCCAGATTGCGCGGTGGGAGTAGCCTGACACGTGGTGACGCTAGAAGGAATGAGAAGGATTTTTACCTCGATTGTGACGCGAGCCATGATTGCATGATATAAGTGTGGGGGACTTCAACCTCCTTTTTTAACTGTCCTGCTCCACGATCTCAAGGTAACTTCTCTTCCTCTTTCTTTTTAGAACTTCCTTTCCTTCCTTTACAACTGAAAAGGAGATTCTCTTTTCTTCGACTATGGCCGCTCGAGACATTTATGGTCCGCATCCTGCCTCTCGTGTGTCGGAGGCCGAGCTACTGACGTTCCGGCGGGCGCACGAGATCCCACCGGAGGTGGAATTAGCTGCTCCGACGGCTCACGAATCTCCGGAAAGGGTCCGACCTGGGTTTTGCTGTGCAAACCTTGTCTTTTTCGAAAGATGTGGTCTGACCTTCCCGATCCCGGAGTTCGTTCTGGAGGTCCTGGCGTCTCTGAATCTTGCATTCCCGCAGATGAATCCCAACTTCCTCCGATAAGTGGTCGGTTTGTCCTGCCGGGCTTACGAGGAGGACATAGACTTCAGTCTAAAGCAGCTCCTCCAGCTCTGTTCGGTGAAGAGGAACCCGGGCTACGAGGGAACCTTCTATCTCTCCCCTCGGAAGTCGCGGCGAGTCCTCTCCAATATCCCTGAACGGGATATATGGCACGAGTCCTATTTCTTTTTTAGGGTGAACGAAGCGTCGATAGGACGTTTCGATTTTGATGGGCTTCCCACTCGTTGGGCCGTACATATCGGTTAGAAACCGAGTTTCTAACATGCTTTTCTATTCATTATGCTCGGAGGTTTGCTAACAACTGTTCTGATGCTGTTTCAGATACCCAGGAAGCAACCAAGGACACAGACACCGTTCGTCGCCTCGTAACTCGTTTAAAGGGTGGTGCAGTAGATTGGCCGTCCTTTAGTCGAACTAGGATCCTCCAAGCTTACGCGATCAGAGAGCAGCGCAACGCAGCCCCCGATCCAGTCCTTCCTCTTGTTCGGAGTAAGCGCTGCTCCATTCGTATCTTTCTTTTTTTTTTTTTTTGCCGAGTGTAGCTTAGGTACTGATCTACCAATCTGTTCCCTTGTAGTTAACCCCGCGACGAATCCTGTGGTCTCCTCAAGTTCCAGTTCAACCGACCTTACACCTCTGTTCAGGATGCCGAGAAGACCTACGTTCCGCAATCGATCTGGAAAGGACGCTGCCTCCGCCTCAGCTCGTGTGAAATTGGGCGACCTTGCCTCAGCCCTGAAGGCTGCTCTTGATACCCCGGCTGCCCAAGCCGATCAGGCTGTAGACCAAGCTCCCGGCCCCGTCATTCCTCCCAAAGTTCCGGTACGTTCCAATGTTGCTTCCCCGGCCAACGTTGTAGCCGTAAGTTCGAAGTCTGGTGACTCTGGGAGAAAGACCATGGGCGAGGCTCCGGTCTCTTCCAAACGTCCGAGAAGGGAAAGCTCTCATGGGGGAAGCGGTTCTTCAGGAGGCCGTCGGCCAGGCTGGAGGTTTGAGCACAAGAAGGACTGTGCCCTATCTGAGGACCCAGAAGGGGCGGCTCACCTGGCTCGGCATTTCAGGAGCTCGGGTTGCCCGTTTCCTGCTCTCGGCCATCTTCATGAGAGGGAGGCCTATTTGGAGATTGCCACTGCAGCTGCCAAGGTAACTGTTCTTGTTTCTTCCCCTTTTCTTTTTTTTTGTTCGAATGCTATGTCATCATGTTTCGACCAGGACTAATCCTGTTGTCTGCGCAGATGCTCGAGGCGACCAACACGGCGGTCGGCCTTTATGAACGGAGGATCCGAGACGTCCCTCGGGTCGAAGAGGTCGACATCGTAAGGGACACTGTGCGTAAGCTGAATCCAGAGCTGCAAGCTTCCAAGGAGCGAGAAGACCGCCTGAAAACCAAGCTGGGGGAGTTCGCTCGTGACGAAGCTTACATGGCGAATCTCGAGAATGATGTCGTCGATATGAAGCACAAACTGTCAGTGGCTGCTGATCAGATCATGGACCTGCAGACGGAGTCTGCCGTTGCCCGAGACCAGGTTAGGAAGCTGACTCAGGAGAGGTCGGATATGGTGTCGGCCCATGGTCGGCAGCTGCAAGCGGCGGTGCGTGAAGGAAGAAAGGAGATTGCCGGCAAGTATCGGGATGTGCTGACCTCAATCAGAGCCAAGTGGGCGGCGAAAGGCAAGGAGACAGAGGCGCTGATCGAGCTACAAGAGGTAGTGGCGAATCGAGAGATGCTCGAAGACCTCGACGCCGGCAAGACCACCGTCCCGGATGAACTTCCAAGGCTGAGGAAGAAAGAGACGGAATGCGAAGACGCCTTGAAGGCCGTTGAGGTCTCGGACTTCTCCTTGACTAAGTTGGCTCTTCCCGTTGTTTCTGGTGAAAGTGCGGCGATGGAGGTTGATCCTGCTACAAACGTGCCTATCGGGGTGGATCAGTTCGGGAGTAATGAGCGTGGGAGTTCGGAGTCCGTGAAGGATATTACGAAGGAGGTCTAGTTAAGAGCTGGTTTCTCCTTTTCCCTGTTTTCAGCTTTTGGTTTTTAGACTTAATGC
>OVBI01002677.1:0-17866 GCA_900406495.1 Sisymbrium altissimum | reverse complement strand
TAATAAAATGTGTTGTAATATATTAGATTTTAATTTCTACCAAAAATATATAAATACTAATTTATTTTTAATGTATATGATATTTGTTTACTTTTTGTAGTTTTACATAGAGATTTGTATAAACTTGTGAAAGCTACTTAATTTTGATAATAGCTTTGTATTTAATTTTCAAAATTTAATGGGTGATGAGTATATAGATTTGGTAGTACATATTGATCAATAAGAAGTCATAAATAAATTACTTTTTTTTACTCTTTGTATCTTCCATAAGTGTATGACTCTAGTATGTATTTAGTTATTTATAAAATATGTTGTAAGCTCAATAAAAGCCAAAGAAGAAAATAGCTGCGTTGAAAATAATAAAAAATTTGGAATTAGTCATTGTTTTAATAAGATTATATATCATCTAAAGAATATATGTGTTTTAGAAACTTGTGTAACCTTTTTTTTTTTTTATCCGAGTAGTTAAGAAAATCTATAATAAATTTCAAGTTATTTTTTTTAGATGATTTTTTTTTGTTAGTTTAACTTTTTAATATTTATTTCTATTTATTCTGAAAGATACAAAATTTTGAAAATCTTGACATTCTTATATTTTTATAGAAATTTTAATATTTTCTTAATATTTAATTAAGATGCTGATTTTAAATTCTATGCGGACACTTTCAATTGTTTATACCTTCAAATTTTCCTATTTTTGTTAATTTGACATTTTTGATATTATTTCTATTTTCTTGGGAAATATATAGTATTTTTTGGAAATCTTGAATTTTATTTTTGATAATTTAGTTTTTAATTATCCTTTTTTCAAATTTAATTTTTTATACTGATTTTCATATTGTTTAGAAAGATGTGATTTTATTTGGTTTCTATTTTATTAAAAAAGAGATGGTTTTTATAAAAAATTTGATATTTTCTTAATATTTAATTAAGATCCTGATTTAGCACAATTTGATTGGAGGTTTTAAGTTCTATGTGGACTCCTTCAATTGTTTAGACCATCAAATTTTTATATTAAATTATTTGTTTTGGTTAATTTAACATTTTTTATATTATTTATATTTTCTTTTGAAAGAAATAATGTTTTTTAGAAATCCTGACTTTTTGATGTAAATTTCATTTTTTTACTATTCTTCTTATAATTTTATTTTTAAATATTAATTTCTATTTTATTTAGAAAAAGAATTTTTTTTTGGAAAATTAGACATTTTTGTAAGTATCTTATCATAATTTTCCTTTTCTATGTATTTAATTTAATTAAAACATTTTTTGACATAATTTTCTTCTAAATTTCGTTTTTAATTATTCCTTTTATGATAATTTCGTTCAATTTTTTTATTTTTAAGTAATTTACCATAATTTTAATTATTGATCTTATATTTAACATTTTTTCGTTTAATGAAATCGTTGATGTGATCCAATGGAATTGAGTTTTTTAAATCCTAGATGGACGCGTTTAATGGCTTATAACCTCAATTTTTATATAGTATTGATTGTTATTGCCACAACTGACCCGCTATAAGAGATATAATTATAGAAAAGAAATTAGCTAATTTCCTAAATACATGATTGTTTTGCATTTTACTGTTTTACAGTTAATTGACTCAAAAATTTATTAAATATCAATTAAAATTATTAGTAATACAAATATATGATGCAATCTCTTTGGAAGAGAAAAGATTGACGCTCTCAAATCTCAATTCCGAGGGACGGAACTCACTTCCCCCATTTTCGCTCCCAGTTCTTCTCAATGGCATCGCTTCTTTCTCCTTCCTCTCTCTTATCTCTCCAACCACCTTATTATTCGTCTTTCCAACTCCAATGCCTAAGAAAAGGAGATTCATTGTCGCCGATTCTCTCTTCATCTCCTTCTCACTCCAATTCTATTCCCCAGGTGGTTGTTACCCGAGAACGTGGCAAGAACAAACAAATCATCAAAGCCTTGGTAATTCATTTTACTCTCCTCCACCGAATTTTCTTACTGCCAAAACTAAATATTATTAAAATTGCAGGAGAAACATGGCATTTCGTCTTTAGAGCTTCCACTGATTCAACATGCTCGTGGACCTGACTTTGATCGCCTCTCTACTGTATTAACTGGTGATTTCTCTCATGTAGCTGACTTTTAAGTTAATTCTTTGCTTTAATCAAGTCATGATATTCGAGAACGCTTTAACATTTCACTGTATTAAGTGGTGATTTCTCATGTAACTGACTTCTTGGTTTAATTAATTAGATTTAATATTTCATTTCTTTATTGCAATAATTCTGGAGAAAGCTCTCTATTTGATTGCAATGTCATGCTTAGTTATATGTTTTTGAATGCTTTTTGTTTACTCAAAATTTAAGATTGTTATTGCAATTAGGAAAAAGGTTCCACAGAATTTCGCATTGTGATTCTTACGTGTTTCAGTTTTCTTTTTTTTGCTAGATAAGAGTTTTGACTGGATCATCATAACCTCTCCAGAGGCAGGTTCTGTCTTTCTCGAGGCTTGGAAGTAAGCTTCGGTTCTNTTTTTTTTTTTTTTTTTTTTTTTTTGTGAATTTCGATCTGTTTCAGTTAGTAATGTTTTTTTTTTCTCTCTAATCTTAAAAATTTCTGGACAGTTAAACTTAATCTGAACGAAGTTCTTAGTGAATGCGCTCCTCGACTTGTCATTATTATTGTTATGTTACCAATGAGACTAGTCTAGCTTTTTATTTCGGTATTCAGATATATGTGACACAGTTCTGTAAATGACAAAGTAAACTATTTTGTATCATCAGTTCCTGTTCCATTCGTCTCAATTCCAGAAGCAGATTCTGTCTTTTTTGAGACATGGAAGTAAGCTTTGGTTCTTGCTCTATTCCGTCTTTTTTTTTGGGAAATCTCATCTGTTTCAGTCAGTAATGTGTTGTCACAATATGGAATTGGTTTTTTCTCTAATCCTAGAAGTACTCATCTGAACGAAGTTTTTAGTGAGTGCACTACTCGGCTTGCCGTTGTTATTGTTATGTAGGCAATAAGACTAGTCTATGTTTTTATTTCGGTAAGTTTTATGCATATTACTGACAAAGTCTACATAAGAATTCATGAACATTGTGTGTCATCTGTATCAGTTTGAACACTTGTCCTCATTATCCTCTTTTCCCTTCGTCTTAATTCCGTAGGGCAGCTAGCTCTCCAAACGTGAAAGTAGGTGTAGTTGGAGCTGGAACAGCCCGCGTATTAGAAGAGGCAGTGCAATCGGCAGAAGAAGCGCTTCATATTGCCTTTACACCATCTAAAGGTTCAATAACTTTATTAAGACACACAGTATCTATTCACACCATTTTATTCTTTTTATCTGCAATCTGTGTATCTTCAAACATTTAGTAAATGTACAATACCATCGTTTTATATATGGCTCCTTGTCATTGTTTGTTCATAGGAATAGGAGAACATTAAAGAACAAATTTAGCTTTCTAAGATGATAATTTAATATTGAATCAAGCTAAAATTTATCATCCATGGCATATCTGTCATCAATGTTTATGCTTTTCTAATTGGGTTGCGTCTATCAACTCAGTATACAAATGCATAATAAGTTACACTTTTCTGGTTTCATTCTCTTTGTTTCCATTCGTTCAGCAACTGGTAAAGTCTTGGCTTCAGAACTTCCAGAGAATGTTGGCAAAAGGTCCTCTGTCTTATACCCGGCTTCTATGAAAGCAAGCAATGATATTGGTATGTGTGGTTAGATTTTTTTAATTCAGTTGAGCTTATTGTGTTATCCATGTAGAACAAAATATTTCTGAATAATAAAAACAGAACAAATAATTGGAAATACGTCACTGTAAACTTAGTTTATTCTATATATCATCTTAAATTCCATGACTGATCAGCTTACTCTGCTTTCATATTCTGTATATGAATCTTAGAGGAAGGGTTGTCCAGGCGTGGGTTTGAGGTTCTGAGGATGAATACATACACAACAGTAAGCCGTCTTATTACTTGGCTTAGTCAACATTTATATATGAGTTCTCGCTTCTCACCATAATGGTCAGGTTCTTTGTGTTTTCTGTTTGCTAGGTTCCTGTGCAAAGTGTTGATGCGATGCTTCTGCAACAGGCATTGTCTGCACCTGTTCTTTCTGTAGCTTCACCTTCTGCGCTCCGGTAGGCTTCATTAAATGTCATTGCATAGCAATAGTTATGAGCGCAATGTTGTTACCAATCACTCGTATAAATATCTTATATTATGGTTTGGTCTGTCATTTACTTATATTTTGCAGGGCCTGGATGAGTTTGATTCAAAACGCGGAACAATGGAGTAATTATGTTGCTTGCATAGGAGAGACAACTGCTGCAGCTGCAAGACGACTAGGATTTAAAAACGTGTACCACCCGGAGCAACCAGGGCTTGAAGGGTAAATCTTGATTTTTCTCTCTTTTTTTTAAAAAATGTTGGAACATGTCAACTAGGCTCTGAAATGAGTCATCTTGTTACATAACCAAACAAATTGAGTCCTGCCGTCGCTTGGATTTTCCATGGGTTTCTGTGTGGCAGGTGGGTCGAGAGCATCATGGAAGCTCTAATCGCTCACGAAGAATTACACAGATTTAAGTAACTCTAGCAGCAGGAACTTAGTCACACTTATTTCACCCACTCATAGACTTGACTTATGGAGGACTGTGAATTGGGACGCCTGCCTGTAATTTTAGATGACGTGAAAAATTATCAAATGATGGTGTTGAACTGTTGATAAAATTCCTGAGCCGTTTTCAAATACCTCGGGTGTCTTTTGTAAGATAAAAAGGTATATAATGTTGTTTTTTTTTTGACATCAAATTATAGACCAAAGATTAAACAGAAGATCTGAAAGAGCTTGCTTGGTGGGCCAGCCACTCAGGGATCGTCTGACCAACAAAAGTAAAGCCCTGTTCTCGTGTTCTTCCTCCTTTTGCTAGTAAGTCGGCACGGATATTAAGAGAGCGATTGATATGAGATATCGAAAAATCTTGAAATTGATCTCGATAAAACTGGAACTCGTCAAGTTCAGCTTCAAGCGCAGGCCATTTTTCTTTATGAAGTATGATTTTAACAAGTTGTTCACAGTCAGATTCAAAGTCTACTGACCGAATACCTTTATTGAGGAGAACTTCCATAATCCATACCAAGCTAGAGGCTTCTGCGTGTAGTGGGGAGGTGACTCGATTCACAGCTTTGGCTCCCAATAATCGGATAGTGTTATTTTCGATCACAATAAAACCAAGGCCTGATGTCTCAGTCTTCTCCGTCCATGACGCGTCCACTTGACAGCGCCATATGTGGGGGCGTTGATTTTGCGTTTCAGTTACCTTGTTCGATTGTTGAGAGTTATTTGTGACCTCATCCTCTGCTTCCGGGAGTACTTGAGCAAGTCTCCATACCTCTGCTTCATGAACTGCAATTTCTAGTGTCACCTCTGGAGAAGTGTTTACTCCATTAAAGACTTTGTCATTGCGCGCTTTCCATATATACCAGGCAAGCCAGGGGAAAATAGAGACGCCCTGTTCTTCATTACTCGACATGAGATAATCCAAATTGCTATACAACGAGTGGCCTGGGAATTCTCTTACCGGTGTAGGGACTGGCGAGAGAGCCCAGCACTGAAGAGCAGGTGGACATTCAAAAATAAGATGGTTGATGGTTTCTTCCTCCTCCCCACATCTGGAGCATGATCTTTTTGACCCGCAGTGTCGATCGTTGAGTCTCGATGCAGAAGCCACCATGCCAGCCAGAGCTTGCCAGAGAAAGTGCTTTATCTTCCGCGCTGTTTTTAATTTCCAAACACGTTTTTTCAGTTCGGTGACACTCGGTTCCAGTATCAAGGGATTTTCGGTTTCTAGACAGAGTTGGTTCACAAAATTGTACCCGGTTCTAACCATATATAGGCCCGACTTTGTTTGATCCCAACAATAGCTATCTGCTCTGTTTGTGCGACTGGGTTTAATCTCTAGAATGCGGGGGATATCTTCTACATCTATCAAGTTCTGTAGCATATCTACTCGCCACTGTTTAGTATCAAAGTCAATTAAGTGGTGAACTCGGAGATCGGGGTCGTGAATACTGTCCTTTGCCAACGCGGCCCTTGCCGGAGAGACAGGTATCCACCAGTCATCCCAGACCCTCGTATCTGCACCGTTCCCTATAATACGTCGTAGCCCAGGTTGGAGAACCTTTTTTGATGCCATGATGCTTCGCCAGCCAAAGGAAGGATTGTTTGAGCTTTCAGTTTGCATCGGGTTTGAGTGGCGGTAGTATCTGCCTTTGAGTACTCTTGCAAGCAAAGAATCTGGATATTTAAGGAGCCTCCATAGTTGCTTTGATAACAAGGCAAGATTGAAATCTCGGAAATTGCGGAAGCCAAGACCCCCTTTGTCTAACGGAACACAGATTTTGTCCCATGCCACCCAATGAAGCCCTTTATTATTATTTTTTTGTGCTCCACCAATACCTCGCCACAGCACTCGATAGCTTCTTGGTTGTATCTACAAGTAATAGATAACATGACATGACGTAAGTGGGGATTGCTTGTGCTATAGATTTTAGTTGAATTTCCTTTCCCCTTTCGATAATAGTTTAACAGACCACATAGAAGTCCAATCATTCAGTCTCTCCTGGACGAAAGGAAACACCTGTTTTTTAGAACCACATATCTTCTCAGGCATACCGAGATACATACCCATTCCACATTCTTTGTTGATTCCGAGTGATCTTTTTTATTCTGTTTTAAAGGGACGTCATGACCTTAGAACCGAACAGAACTGAAGATTTTGACTTATTCAGTTGTTGTCCTGAGGCATAACCATAGACGTCAATTATTCTCATCAGCTCTTCGCATTGCTTAGTGTCTGTTCTACAAAAGAATAGACTATCATCTGCAAAGAGGAGATGGGAGACTGCTGGGCTTACTCTAGCAATCTTTAAGCCGGTGATATTTTGTTTTCTCTCTGCTTCTTGAATATGGGAGATTAACACCTCCGTGCAAATAATGAAGAGGAAGGGTGAGATAGGGTCGCCTTATCGGAGACCGCGGGAGGGCCATATTTTTCCTTTCGCTTCCCCATTGATCAAAAGCTGATAAGAGACAGTAGTTATACATTTCATGATCCAGGCAACCCACCTTTCTGCAAATCCCATTTTACGCATTACTGCCTGCAGAAAGCTCCATTTAACTCTGGCATAGGCCTTGCTCATATCGGTTTTGATGGCCATAAACTTTGAGTTGCAGCTTGGGTTTGTTCGTAAGGCATGAAAAATTTCTTGTGCTACAGAGATGTTATCTGTAATAAGTCGTCTTGCCACAAAGGCAGATTGGGTTTCCGAAATTAATTTCGGTAGGATAAGTTTCAGTCGTTGTGCAAGGAGTTTGGATATTATCTTATAAACTACATTGCACAAACTAATCGGTCCAACTTGCCATTGTCAATGGTCTCTCCTTCTTTGGTATCAGACATAAGTTTGTTTGATTCAAACGGTGGTCAAACTCCCCATCGACAAAAAAACCTGTTACCATCGATATTACCTCTTCTCCGATTGTCTTCCAATATCGATGGTAGAAAAGTCCAGTCATTCCATCTGGACCAGGTGCTTTTTCTGGGTTTATGGAGAAAGCAGCGTCTCTAATCTCCATGTCCGTTGGTATTTGGATCAGTCTCCTATTTATTTCATCCGATACAGATGTGGTCACAAACCGGAGAGAGTCTTCTATATTTGTAGGGTTGGATGAGGTAAACAAATCATGAAAGTATTCGGTTGCAACTTGCTCAATACCTTCTTCCGTTTCAACCCACTGATTCATCGAATTCTTAATCTTAGTGATTCGATTATGGGCTCTATGTTGTTTTGTTATTGCGTGGAAATATTTTGTATTTTTATCTCCTTCCCTTAGCCAAAGCGCACGACTCTTTTGCTTCCAAAATAGTTCCTCTTCTCTATAAGCAGCACAGAGTTGCCACTTAAGTTCCAATTCTTCTTCTGTAGATAAGTCAGCGTTCTCCTGTGCTTGGTCAAGCTTTTGTTTGATATTTTGGATTATTTTGGCAATTGTTTTTCGGATTTCGCCTCTTCCATTTGGAGATAGCTTTTCTGCAATTCCCGATTCTCTCAAAAAGACAATCAGGGGATGAATTGTTAACAGAGCTCCAGCCTTGTTTTATCGCGTCTGTAAAACCTTCCTTTCCCAGCCAGCGTCTGTCGAATTTAAAACCTTTTCTTGCCTGAGTCTCATGAGATTTAGAGTTGGTTAAGATTGGTCTATGGTCCGAAATCCATCTCAATAAATACTCCACCTCAGTGTGGGAAAAGATATTGTGCCACTCTTCATTGCCAACTGCACGATCTAGGCGACATTGGACTCTGCCATTTCGTCTTCTTCCTGCCCATGAGAACGTGTTACCCTTTGAAGGGAATTCAACCATTCCGCAGTTGGCCAGCATTGTCTTAAAAGGCAAGAAAGATGTTTCTGAACGTTTTCTCCCTCCTTTCTTTTCCTCGTGACAAGTTATTTCATTAAAATCCCCCATCATGATCCACGCTCCTTGTCGATTCAGACTGAATCGAGTTAACCTTTCCCAGACATTTTCTCGGTTTTCGCTTACCGGATCTCCATACACAAAGGTAATAAACACTTTGTGTCCCAATACCTGCGCTTCTATATCAATCATACACTCATTCACAAACAGGATATTAACTTCAGCATCATTCATGTAAAATAAAGCCAGTCCACCGCTTGTGCCAACCGGCTCCACGGTAAACAAATTATCATAACCAAATTCAAACTTAAAATCTTGCAAAAAGGAATAATTGTTTTTTGTTTCAGAAAGAAAAAGAAAATGCGGATGAAAATGACGATACAACTCTCTAAGGTGTTGTTTAGTCAGGTAGGCACCAGCCCCCTGACAATTCCAAGCAATTGCACTCATATCTGAGTACTGAGTGGTTTCTGGGAAACCACCGAACCGGAAGAAGTAAATGATTTATTGCTTTTGATTATGGAAAAAGATGACGGTACACCTCCGACCGAGGGACATTGTTGTTCTTCTGAGAACTGGCCATAATTTTAGGAGGTCGAGAATTAGTCTTCTTTTTTGGTGAGGCTTTTGCTCGGAGATAGTTAAGCTTCTTTGATGCACCAACACCTTTTAGATCAAGATTGCGGGGCATCTTTTTCTTTGGGCTTTTTCCTTGAGGCTCCCCCATTCTCATGTTCTTTGCAGTAGAGGAGTTCTCTTCAGTATTTGGGGGTTCAGCAGTTGACCCGATTGTTGTTCAACCCGCCTGATTGGATATCCTTAGTGGGTACTTCTTTAGGAGGTTTTTTTTGTCCGTCCTATCTGAGATAAGGCTTCTATTTTTGTTTCCCCCTCCGGGACCCCATTCATTAAGTCCTCACCAAGAAGATCGTCATCATCAAACATGGCGTCATCCACTTCTCCTCCGATCTCCATATCAGCATAGTTCTGCAATTCATTATTGAACTCTTCTCCCTCTGGATCATTGTTTTTATAATGTTGTTTTGAATACTAACTTCATTAACGATCTAAAAACATGGTAGTACAGAGACTTGTTAATCTCGTCCTGCGAGGTCTTCGTAAAATAAAAATAATAATGTTGGACCGTAATGCTCATTGTCAAATAGAAAACAATAATGCTTGTTATCTTATAACTAATATATATTTTCAATTCATTGACACTTTTCTATGGATCAAGTACTGGGCAATTGGAATAAAATATTGGGAATTCACTATACTTGTCATTATATTCAGAAGCGGTCATGGGATTTTCCACAATCTGAATGGATTGCACGAGGTTATCTGGTGGTTTTTGTAATCTGATAATAGATATAATGTCAGAGCTACAATTACTTGTACGACATATAAGGGTACGGCATGTAAGGATAATATCCTCTTATTATTTCATTATTTTAACACGAAGTCAGATGTACTAGAAGTTCATTATTTCGATTGGTTCTACATATTTTGGTTAAATATTCCATTACAATGCGCATATTAAAGTTGGAATTACCATGGGGTTCGTAGTAAATGGACTATAAGTCACCTTCGAGAAATATGGTTTGGTAGTAAATGGATTATAAATCACTTTCGAGAAATATGGTTTAAGTATAAAGCATCATTTCTATTCTTTTCTAAAACTAAACAAAATTTTGATTTTGTTCAAAAATTTCAACTTCATTTTGGTTTTTCCAAGTTACATACAGTGGATCCTTGTGGTACAAGTGGTGAACTTGCTTTATTTTATGATAATTCCTATAACGTCAATATTGTTTACTCAAATAATCGAATAATCGATATTGAAGCGGAATTTCAAGGTAAAAAGATTTATATGTCTTTTGTCTATGGTGACCCGGTGCAGAAACAACGGGAACAAGTTTAGGAGCGTTTAACGTGCATCGGAATTCTTAGATCGGATCCCTGGTTTATTATCGGAGATTTAAATGAAATAATAGGAAATCATGAGAAACAGGCTCGTCTTTTGAGGCATGCTTCTACCTTTATTTCCTTTAATAATATGATAGAAAATTGTGGCCTGCTGGAGTTTCCAGCTTTGGAAAATACCTTATCGTGGCGGAGCCGACGGAATGGGCAGATTATTAGATGTCGCCTAGATAGAGCACTTGCTAATGAGGAGTGGCACTTGTTATTTTCATACTCTTATATGGAATACCTAGATATGGTGGGTTCGGATCATCGTCCTATAGTAGCGACTATTGAGGATAAAATTCCTAGGAAACGGGGACAATTTTGATTTGATAAACGATGGATTGGAAATGATGGATTCAGGGAGGCCATATCGAAGGGATGAGAAACAATTAGAGGAAGATCGGATAAAACTATTGTGGATAAAACACATAATTGTAGGCATGAGATCTCGGTTTGGAGAAAGAATAATTTACTGTATGGAAAGGAACGCATAAATGATTTGAAAAAGGCACTTGAAGAAGTACAAAATGATGATAATAGGTCACAAGAAGAGGTCCTGGAAGTAACACGAAAGTTGAAAGAAGCATACCGAGAAGAAGAAATGTATTGGTAACAAAAGAGTAGGAATATGTGGCACATTTCGGGAGATCGCAGTACCAAATTCTATCATGCTATAACTAAACAAAGAAGGGTTCAAAATAAAATTATTGGTCTACATAACGAGGTGGGTGACTGGGTTACTTCAGGTACACAAATCGAAGGGGTCGCAATTGATTATTTTGAAAAACTATTTGCTTCAACCTCACCGACGGATTTTGAAAAGGTTCTTCGGGAGGTCCAACATGTGATCACGGATTCTATGAATGAACGGTTAACTGCTCGGGCTACAGAGGAAGAGGATCGTTTAGCATTATTTATGATGCATCCGGAGAAAGCTCCAGGTCCAGATGGAATGACTGCTCTATTTTTTCAACAGGCATGGCCCATTATCAAAGATGACATCTTGGATTTGGTTAATAGCTTTTTATGTGGTCTGGTTCTTTTGATAAACGGCTAAATATGACAAATATTTGTTTGATTCCAAAAACAACACGACCGAATCGTATGACGGAACTGAGACCAATAAGTTTAAGTAATGTTGGATATAAAATAATATCGAAGGTTTTGTGTCAAAATTTAAAATGGCTCCTCCCATATTTAATTTCGGAGACACAATCAGCTTTTGTATCGGGCGCTAATTTCAGATAATATTCTAATTGCGCAGGAAATGTTTCATGGTCTTAGGACAAATCCCTCATGTAAAGAGAAATTTGTGGCTATTAAAACGGATATGAGTAAGGCATATGATAGAGTGGAATGGTCTTTTGTTGAGAATCTCCTTAGCAAAATGGGATTCTCGACCGTTTGGATAAACTGGATAATGTGGTGTGTTACATCTGTTCAATATAAAGTTCTCCTCAATGGCCAACCAAAGGGTCATATTGTTCCTCAACGAGGCCTTCGACAAGGGGATCCCTTATCTCCTTACTTATTTATTTTATGTACAGAAGTTCTTATAGTGATAAAGAAAGCAGAACAAGAAAAATTGGTAACAGGTTAAAAATTAGCAAGGATGAGTCCGGCCATTTCACATCTTCTTTTTACCGATGATAATATCTTTTTCTGTCAAGCAAACAAAGATGATGTAGTGTGCTACTGAAAATCCTTAAAGAATACGAACTGCTTCGGGACAACAAATAAACTTTGATAAATCATCTTTACAGTTTGGACATAAGGTATCAGGGGATATTAAAGAGGAAATTAGACAATGTTTGGGTATTTCTAATCTTGGTGGAATGGGATCATATTTAGGTATTCCAGAGAGTATGGGAGGAGCAAAAACTCAAATTTTTGGCTTTTTGCAAGAACGACTACATAACAGAGTCAATGGATGGACTTTACAATATTTAACAAAAGGAGGAAATGGGGTTTTAATTAAATCAGTAGCAACAGCTTTACCAACTCACGTCATGTCCTGTTTCAGATTACCTAAAACGGTAACCAAGAAACTTATTAGCGCAGTTGCACAATTTTGGTGGAGCACAAATGGAAATTAAAAAATGTATGCACTGGATGGCATGGGAAAAATTATGCGGACAAAAGACAGTGGTTGTTTGGGTTTCCGGATAATAGAGGACTATAACACGACATTATTATCAAAACAATTATGGCGTCTAATTGACAAACATGAATCCCTTTTTGCACGGGTTTTCAAGGGTAGATATTTTAGATATTCGGACCCGTTGGACCCAATTAGAGTGTATTCTCCATCCTATGGCTGGAGAAGTATCATCTCTGCTAGATCTCTGGTTAACAAAGGATTAATCAAAATGGTGGAATCTGGAACAACCATTTCAGTTTGGAATGATCCCTGGATACCTGCCCCTCGCCCGAGACCAGCAACCTGTAAATTTAATGTATACCTATCCCTCACTATTGACAGTTTGATTGACCCACAGACTCGCTTGTGGAATATACCTTTACTTGAGGCGACCATTATACCGGAGGATATCAATCTCATCAAGCATATACCACTGAGCCGGTTTAAGAAAAAGGATACTTATGGATGGCATTATACGAAGCATGGTAAATATTCGGTTAAATCAGGTTACGATATTGAACGGTCCTTCCATGACTCGGGGAATATTTTTTCTATTTATGGTTCGGATATTAAACCTCTTTTGGCACATACTTGGAAAATTAAATGTCCACAAAAAATGAGACATTTTATTTGACAGGTTTTACCGGGCTGTGTATCGGTTACAAAAAATCTGAGATCAAGAGGTATAAATTGTGATACTCAATGTGGCTGTTGTGGAAATGAGGAAGAAACAATTAATCATGTCTTGTTTGAGTGTCCGGTGGCGGTTCAAACGTAAGCTCTTTCTAAAATTCTTTCTAATCCTCAAGTTTTTCCGAGGACATCAGTTTTTTCAAATTTGGATTATCTCTTTTGTAGGCTCCCTAAAGGGAGTGAAAATAGTTATTTTTCATGGATAATTTGGTATTTATGGAAGAATAGGAATGGCAAAGTTTTCAAAAACAAGGATCGTATTTCTTCCGAGATTCTCAATCATGTGAAATCGGAAGGTCAGTTATGGGAGGAAGCACAATCAACGGACACTAGGAACAATATGCAACATCCTGTTACACAGATTACTACTGAGATTTATGAGGGATGGTGCTGTTTTGTGGACGGTTCTTGGAAAGAATCAGATATTTTCTCGGGTCAAGGTTGGTATTGTAGTAAAGAGGGGACATCGGAAAAAAGAATGGGTTCTCGTAATAACAGAGGTAGTTTGTCATCTTTACATGCAGAGTTTGAAACGTTTCTCTGGGTAATGGAGTGTATGACAGATCTTCAGCACTTCTAAATAATTTTTGCTACAGATTACTCCGACTTGGTGAAGACATTATCTAACCCTGAGGATTGGCTGGCTTTCACAACGCACTTAGAGGAGTTTCATATATGGAAGGCGTTTTTCAACCCATTTTCAATTAAGTTTATCCCACGTGCAAAGAATTTTAAAGCGGACAAGTTAGCGCGCAGTGTTAGAACTCTTCCGGTATAAGCTTTTCATGCTGACACGGTTCCACTGACTTGGTTAAAGAAAGCTCTTTAAATCTTTTTCTATTATATTTACTATATTATTATGTTGTCAAAAAAAAAAAAAACATGATAGTACGGTTTCATGTTAAGGCAACTGAGCCAAAGTTATAATTTGTAGTTTCATAACCTATCATGAAATAGTAGGAGCAAACCACACAAGTATAATAGGCGAATATATTATACTTTGTCACTAGAGAACACCATTAATTTTCATTAGAATTTAATATTAACGAAACGATAAAAGCCCACATCTAACTAACTAAGAAAGATGTGAAATCTAAACGATGGATTGCTTACTTTATGAGATAGTTCATGACATAATAAAAATTAGTATAAATAGTACCAATTATAAAAGCCATTTATAAACGCAGGAGCCACACAAAAGCGTTGACATATTTCACAGCATTTACCATGAGGAAGTTTCACTCCTTCAAGTTCAGGCTAAACCAAGAAGAAAATCAAATAAAAAAAGTCGAAAGAATAAAAAAGGTCGAAAGAATCATAGAATAATGTTATATTATTTTATATCGAAAATACAATGAGTTCTATCAAATAACATAATGTTTTAATCATAAATAAGAAAATCGTAATGCAAAATTCAAAAAGACAAAAAGAGAAGAAAACCAAATATTCCTAGAGTAAATATGCTCGACCAATTCACTAGAATCTGGTGTCAGAAAATCTTACGACACTGAAAAATTGATAAAAAAATTTATAAGTGGTTCGACCAAAAACAATTATCACAAAACCGACAGCTTTCTGAGTCATATCGGAATCAAAAATATCACAATTTATAAAGAGTGCATTTGCTAGAAATATAGAATCCACAAACTTATTCCTTTTTGCAGTCAAAACATGCAGCAAATGAAGCCAATCCATTCAATGAACCAAAATAACCACGCTTATACGTCCGACAGATTTTTTGGTGACCTAGGATAAGCAAGCACCATCATGGTGCAATGCTTTATGAAGCATAACGTATGTATACAAAGTAATCTCGCATCCACCATCTGCAGCCAGTTTAATTCTAGAGGCATTAGTCCCATTCACCGTGCATAAAGTAATCTTGAGTTCCTTTAATGTAAATTGCACTTAGATTCCGGCTATCGTAACACCTCGATATAATGGTGCACTGATGATGTATTGATGCTGTGTAAAACTGAATAGATTTATAGATGCATAAACACTGGAATACTCGAAACTTCTTTCATTGTTTTGCAAGTTATCTTCAGATTAAAAGGTCCTCTAGAGATTCTCAGCAGACCCGTTGAACAATTTTTTCTTGCAGCTCCGTCAACAAAGAAAGGAGTCTTGACATGTCCATAACGATAAGAGAGAAGAGAGAGTGATGTCCTATACGATAATGCATGCAATATATTTATACGGAAAAATATTAGAGTTACATTGTGCAACATGTAGTCTTTTAAAAATAATATTAACTGAATAAACCAACTACCCTTTATTTATTTTCTAATTCCATTTTTCCCCAGCTTCTATACAGCGCGATAAATTTAAACTCGGATTTATCAAGACATTACATAAATATTAACATTAAAGCAAGCGAAGAATATACTCATTTGACAATGAGCAATTATCCAATTTCTATTTTTTTTTAAAAAAAAAATCGTCTTTAGTCGAAAATATATATCGCGCACAATCAATCAGATTTTACATAAGAACAGAAACAAAGATAAATTAATAGAGATTATCTACATCTTTGAATATAGCAATATATGTTATAAAATAAAAATCGTCACAATCGATGCGACATTTACCGTGTTGGTAAGTGAATATACTGAATTTCGTGAATTAGAATTTCTGCATCTAATCCTCTAGAAGCATGTATGTTTTTGGTTATAGATGCTTTACTTAATATATTTAAAAGTCCATAAAATTTTTAATGTTTATTTAAAGAAATAAAAGGAATGTTGCAAAATCTACTGATCAAATACATACATAAAACGCCACATAACGGTGCAAGTAGTAGTCGATGATACTTTCGCACGTCAACACAATGCACTCAGACTAAACGCACAAGTCAACGTGTCAAAAATATTTAGTAAAAGAAAACACGAACAAATTCATTTCTCTGTTACACGGGTCGCTGTTATCCTCACCAAATTCTTGTTTTAATCTAGCTCGAGGCCATATGTTAATATTCTGAAACATATACTCTATTCAGATATTGTTTACTAAAAGGTGAATTTGGGTATTGATTATATACCGATCCTTTTGGTATTTTTGAATATGTTGCGAGTAAAAGTAAAATGGTGTTAAATCTGATCAACACAAACAATGCCTCCACTCCGACAAGATTGTACACCATTTTCGATCAACAACATCAAAGCTCTAATAACAGTAACAGTGGCAGCTACTAACGGTGGGAAACAATGTCGTGGTTGCGGTGGGAGCCAAGGTTGTGGTAGCAGTGGAAGCAACAATTATGGATGAGCATGACACAACAGCAATTGACCACCTTTCTACCCTTCAACATGGCAATATAGATATCAACAATAGCCTCCAATGTTTTTTCCATCGCCATTTCTGATGTCATCATACCTTAACTTTCAACTACATATGAAAATTAGATTTATTCGGCCCAAAATAGCATGACACAGCCTGGTCGTACTTGGACGTGCTCCATATAGGCCTGATCCCAAAGCTCATTTTCTCCATACATTCCTTACTGCACAAACTTTCCTGGCAGTCAATGTTACCCATGCCTTCAACATAATGACTCTAAGATCACAGTGATGTAATGTGGTACTTCAACGCGGGAGACACCAATAACATCACCTCAGACCAAGGTACTCTACGTTCTCTGTTTAATTGAAGCAATTTAGAGGCTATTATTATTGGTAATACCTCATGTGCACATGATATGAATATTGGCCAGAGAGTTTTTCACAGTTCTTTTTATCCCTTTCATCTTCGTAAAGACTTTATCTACCCCTCCATAATTAAAAATTTGGTATATGTTTGTAAGTTTGTTAACTGATAACTTTGCTCTCTTGAATTTGAAACTTTTGATTTCACCATAAAGGATCTGCACAATTCGACCAAAACGCTATGTAATAGCTCCGGGCCACTATACTCCATCATTCCGTTTCCTCCATACCGTCCTCTCATTGCTTTAGCTGCTTCTCATTCTTATAGTTCACTCTAGAATCAAAGGCTCAGTCATCCTAAAGACCGTATTTTTCAGCATGTTTTATCTCTTGTTTATTTTTTTTTTTGCAATAAGATTGACTTGACAACATTTTGTCAACCATATGAACTTGGTAAACATATTCGACTTATGTTTTTCTCATCTTCTACCATTGTTTCTCAACTTTTCAAAATAATTCATTCCACAAACTAGACTTCTCCAATTCTCAGAGTTAATGGCTTTCAAATATTACCTTGTTTTTCTCGATCAGTTTCTCAGTTTGTGTGTATTTATACACTTCATCGCTAAAGTGACACATTTGGCAGTATGTCCATTTTTTTAAGGGCTGACTGCTTAAACCCTCTCTAATATGCTACTTCCGCACATTTTCCTCCATACTGTCAACATTTTCCTATTTTTCTTTTAACTATCAAATTTAATTATAAAACCCTCCAAACTTATTTTATCTGCTCAATTCCATCTATGAAAAAAAAATATATATATATATATATATATAAATTGCATTAGATTCTGTGAAATATCGTTTAAAATGATGTCATCTTGAATATTTTCTTAAATTGCTTTAACAGAATCTAACACAATTAAGGGGGGGGGGGGGTTAG
>OVBI01002676.1:0-17875 GCA_900406495.1 Sisymbrium altissimum | reverse complement strand
TCTCTACTTGAATCTTGTCAATGAGATCATCTCAAATGGAAACTTAAAGAACGATAGGACAGGGACTGGTACAATATCTAAATTCGGTTCCCAGGTGCTGTAATACCTCTTAATATGTATCTGAACTTGTTCTGGTTTGCCCATTAACGTTAGCTAATCCCAACATCTTTGGATCCACACAGATGACGTTCAATTTGCGTAGGAGTTTTCCACTTCTGACGACAAAGGTATGCTTACCTGCACATTGACGTTTCATGTTTAAACCCCCAAAAGAGTTTGCTTTGTATCTCCTGCTGCAGGAGTCCTGCATCTTCAGGCTTACAAGATCTGATTCCATTTCATTTACAGAGAGTATTCTGGAGAGGTGTTGTTGAAGAACTTCTATGGTTCATAAGCGGTTCAACCAATGCAAAGGTAAGAAACAAGATATTTTTATCGTATTGAGCCACATTTGGAGCGTATGCAAATGAAACTATATTGCTTTTCTGAGAAGTTTGTGTAAGCGGCAGCTACTTCAAGAAAAGGGTATCCATATTTGGGATGTAAATGCGTCAAGAGCGTATCTTGATGGGTAAAACTTTAATCGATATTTTTCTTTCAAAAGTTGAAACTCTATGGCAATCATACTGATTAAACTGAAAACATATAATTTCAGTATTGGACTGTCTGAGAGAGAAGAAGGTGACCTTGGACCCATTTATGGCTTTCAATGGAGACACTTTGGTGCTAAGTCAGTAGCTTCTCTATTATTATCTCTTGGCTTTTCTGAGTTTTGGCAAATTATGTTTCTCTGTTTACCCGTTTTGTTAACCTCTTTCTACAGGTACACAGATATGCATGCTGATTATACTGGCCAAGGATTTGATCAGCTCTTAGATGTAATTAACAAGATCAAGAACAATCCTGATGATCGACGGATAATAATGTCCGCTTGGAATCCTTCTGACCTTAAGCTGATGGCACTTCCTCCATGCCACATGTTTGCGCAGTTTTATGTTGCAAATGGAGAGCTTTCATGTCAAATGTATCAGCGCTCAGCTGATATGGGTCTTGGTGTACCGTTTAATATTGCCTCATACTCCCTTCTTACATGCATCCTAGCTCACGTCTGTGGTAATGTTCGATCAAACTTTCACTAGAGAAAAAGCAAAACCGCCATCTATTAATGTTTAGTTGGTATTATGCAGATCTTGTTCCTGGTGATTTTATACATGTGATTGGAGATGCTCATGTTTACAAAAACCATGTCAGGCCTCTGCAAGAACAACTTGAGAACCCACCAAAACCATTTCCTGTGAGTATATATGGACACATGAGACCCCTGATTCTTAAACTACCAAGTTCGTTGCAACTATATCCATATTTATGTTTTGGCTCTTTGCAGGTTTTGAAGATAAATCCAGAGAAGAAACACATTGATTATTTTGTCGCTGCTGATTTTGTGCTCATTGGCTATGATCCTCACAAGAAAATAGACATGAAAATGGCGGTTTAGCCCCCCGTAAAAACAGGGTTCTTCTGGATTTTATCGTTGAAAAATTGAAGCAAATCTTTTGTGATGAATATGAACCTTTGGAGTTCCTTCCTCAACATCCAAAAAGATTTTGTTTTCTTTGCGTGATAAAATTTTAAAAGATAAAGTTTGGTATGCATTCTTTAGCCAAAATTTTGTGCTTTCCTGTGGTGTGATGTTCTTTGATTCAAATGTGTTAGATTTAATATCTGTTTTTATGATCCTACTCTATCAGCGGCTTAGCAAAAATTAGAAATATATAGGCTGTATGTCAATAGTTTTTTTTTTTGTCGGCTATCAATAGTTTTCAGATGATCGACAGCCGTTAGAAGAAGAATCAGTTCCATCACTCTGAATAAGTTCGTGAACGATTTTATTGCTGGAAAGTTCAAGATTCCCCTCGGTTTCTCCATCTTAAAGTGTTGAAACTGAATTGAATCCATTGAAATGATTTTTTTTACAACAGAGAAGAAAACAAGAAGAAGAATAAAAGGGGTTTTCACAGTGATTGTATGTCTGAAAGTGTTTTTAGGTCACTCGAAAGAAGTGAGATTTTCGGCAAAGAAGTGAGAAGCAAAGAGTGTTGCCACCACCAAGAGATGAAACAGAGGAAGAAGAACAATAGTCATGGTGAACAATGACCGGGTTTTTGCTGTTATGTTTCATTAAAAACAGAGGAATCTTTGTGTGAGATCTCCGTTTTTTTTCTATATGTTCTTTCTTCTTCTTGGGGTTTGTTGTATCTTGTTGGTGTTTCCTTGAGTTGGTTTCATTTCTTATTTATAGACCATACAAGTATTAGTTTTCAGTTTTTATTTTATTTTATTGCACTTTATTTCATAGACTATGCACAAAATGCTACTACTGCAATACTTTTTCTTTTAATTTGAAAAAAAAACATGGAAATTAATTGGAGTAGTGTTTTTGTTTTAGCTTACAACACCACAATAGTTTTTTTTTTTTTTGTTACTTTTATCCACAACATTATTCTTATCGCCCATGAGACCATGACCAACCACATCTTCTTCTTATTCCCTGCTTTGTTTACATTTATTCCATTTTCTTCAAACACTAGTGTCGTTTTTTAAAAGTTTCGTAGACCATACTTATACATTGTGATTTTGTTATTTAAACCAGCTGATAAATTCTTTTACTTTAAGAATGGATATACAGAAGATTGTAATTAAGTTTCAAACTCTAAGATCCCTTAACCAACCCATCGAATAATCTTCCTACCTCGAGTTCGTATGCACCTTTCCGATCTCTCTTTGTCATGACAATAGTTGGAGGAGCACGTATCCTAACTTTTGTTTGTTTGTGTGTATGTGTGCACATCCTAGCTACATGTACAGACCAACTAAATGATACTATTTCGTAAAGTTGAAACGAAGACCAAGACTAAAATAAGTTTTCATAATACAAAAGTCCACATGTCTACATATAATACTGGAAACATCATTGTATGTCAGTATGTCACATTACGTACACGTGAGAGACTCTAGACTCAATATCTCCATGTCTAATTCTCGTTGGCATGAGTTTAAGTTTTAAAATCACTTCAAAAGTAAAGAGAAGAACAATTACATCTTCTCTATTCAAAGCCATATGAAACAAAATAAGAACAAATAATGTCTTTTCAAAAATATTGTTTATTTTTATGTAGCTACCACATGATCTACCCATTAAAATCATATGATAATATTTCTTGATGATAACGAAAAACTTACCAGCTTTCCATGAGAACCTTGTCTTGGTTCATAAGACAAATAGCAGCCATCGAGACACCATCCTCATTCTTGGTCAAATACTTGCAAACCGGACCAAGACAGTAACTCCTCTCGACACCGTCGCCACCGGGAATAGTACGGTTGGAGCAGGTGAGGATGGAGTAAGACGTAAGAAGACGGAGGATACGGTCGAGCATGACCGGAGCTTCGGGGTTTTTGGTCTGAAGTTGAGAAGCAATCTCAGACGGAGACATTGGAGAAGAATTCTTGGCCATGATCTCGAGAAGAACGAGGTCTAACGCCGATTTTAAAACCATTGGAAGAACGGAAGCGCTCGCTAGCTGTATGGCAAAGAGAGCGGCTTCCTCGTCGGTTACTTGTACCGGAGTTATCTGTGTCTCCGCCTTTGACCCCATTTTTCTTGGAGTTTCTAAGATTTTCTTAGAATGCTCTGTTGTGAGAGGGTTGTCTGTTGGCTGGGTGGGACGTAGATAGGAGGTTTAAAGGGTTTATATAAAGAGAAGGTAGACGGCAATAGTGATTTTTAGTTACTTGGTCCAATTGATATGGAGACAATTCTGACTTTTTTTTTGTATTTTGATCATTTTAATAGAGGGCGTGTTACATTCTTCATTATTTTAAGGAGAAATGTCACGTGTGCATGATATCTCGAAAATGCTCTCAGACGTGTTTTTAGGCGTTTGGCGTGATATCTTCAAATATTATTTAAAAATCATATTTTTCAAAAATAATTAACTTCTTAACTAATTAATCAGATTTTCATATAATTTTATTTATTCATTATATTAATATTTTACTATTAACTCAAGCAGTTTTTAATCATTGCACAACTTAATTATTTAGTTATTTTTAATAATAAAATAAAGAAAAACAAATCCAATAAATTAAAATTTATAAAGGATTATCTTAAAAATAATAAAAAAGCAAAATCATTACTATATGAGATTCGATTAAAATTTACTCTAAAATTTTTAAATATACGAAAATGAATATAAATTTAATATTCTAGAATTTTAGGGTATTTAGATATAAATTCATATCCCAAAATACAAATATATATCCGAATCCGATCCAGACCCATCTTAAATATTAAAATAATTAATCTAAAATATTATTTAAAAATAAGAAAATATTTAATTTTGGTGATATTATAAATTTTTTTCTATATAACATGAATATTAATATTTATATATATTAATAAAAATTATAATGTGTTGTTATTGTGCTCTTGTCCAAGAACTGAGAGAAGTCGAGATTCGTGGAGCTTCTTACAGTATATATATACATTTACAAATAGATTAACATATGGATTTCCGGATTCTTGGATCTAATTTTATTTGAAGTAGATACAGAGAAGAAGACGAAAAATATGACTCCACCATCACCTCAGTTCATGGAAGAATGAGGCTTTTCTAACACGGAACAGAAAACATTTATCTTAGATCATGATTTATGTTGACGTCGAGATTTAATGTAAATTAGTCTCCATCGATATTTTCAGAACGGTTCTTTTACTTTTCTGTTACATCCAATATGTAATTACGTAGGTGACAAAATATTATAACAATTGAAACATTTGATGGCAAAGAAAAAAGAAAACCAACGATGGGTTGAATCTGTAAGTTATACTGTTGTGATTCATATATAAAAAGAAAATGATTTAAAATTCGTATAAGAATTAAGTATTCAGCCAAAAGGAGGATGTAGCAAACTCATGGTTAGAGTCTCCAACTTTCAGTAAACATTAGATGAACCATATTTGTTCTTTTGTGTTCTAGTTGTCTCTCTATTTTTGGTTGCTCATTAAGTATTCACATCAAAAAGTCGACAACTGTTGTCTTAGTAGAATCTTCTTAGACATCGCCACTACGACTTTTATCCCTCAAGGTAATTAATACTGAACAAGTGTATTAAGCAAGAACTACAGTGCAGTAATGGGTTAAACAGTGAAAAGTGAAAACAGAACGCAGGTTCAGTAGAAAATAGTACACAAAGTCAAAAAAGGGTTGACAGGAAAACGACAGAAAACGAAGAAAGTTCGTTTCTTTTCTTTTTTCTAGAGACTTTTCTACACTCCCCTAAATTACTACATCCACAAATTTACCTTAGCTAAGAATGTACAGATTTTCCCTGCTTCTCTTCACTATGAGTTGGGACATTTTCTCAAAATGGAGCAGTCCAAGACCGTTGAAGTTTTCTCTTTGTTTGGTGTTGAGCTGCTTCCGCCATTTTCAACTGCATTTCCCCGACAGAAAAAGAAAAAAAAAAACTAGACATAAGTTGACCTTAAGTAGCAGTAATCTTTATACTCACAATGTCCTTAAGACAGAAATTTCTTAAGACAGAATTGGACTACAAAAGGTTGTACCTGCTCTTCTTGTCTCTTGAGTCTTGCATTTTCCTTCTGCAAGTGAACAATTTCAAGCTCCAGCTCGTTTGTATATGCCTGAAATAGAAGAAAAATAAAAAACCATATACCATTTTTAGTACAGAGAAGAAATTGTAGATTCAACACTAGATTCAGTTTCTTTAGTTCACATTAACTTAAAAAGGGGAAGAAGTCAAAGGAGAGAGACATTCCTGTTTCCTAGCCCTGGAACGAGCAGCAGATTCTCTGTTCTTGATCATACGCTTATGCCTTCTGTCTCCTCTGCTTTCAACAGAATCCTGGCCTCTTTTCTTCCCAAAAGAACCGAAACTCGCAGATTCCTCAAAGTGGGTACTAATGGGGTGAGGGTTTAAACTGAGGACAGTTGCAGGAGGAGGAGGAAGAAGAGATCGGTGGAGAGTGGAGGAAGAAGAAGGTGGTGTTTCTTGATTCAAAGGCATATTGAGGAAATCTTGGAAGATGGAGTTATTAGAGTTATGGTTCCTCAGCATTGGCTCATGATCAATGTTTAGCTGGCGATGTTGGTGAAGCGAAGCAACGTTGATTTCTTTCCATACTTCTTCCATGGTGACTTGAGTCATGTTCTTTGCTTGTGAATGTGAATGAGGTAATGAAGATGATGTTGAGGAAACTGAAAAAGCACTATGGTTGATCTTATGCTTTGCTGATGACAACATTGGAGATCAGAACAGCATAGAAAATTTTTTCTTTTGGTATTAGGGATGTCAAATGTCTTATAGCTTTGAGAGAGAGAGAGCAGAGAGAAGCAGAGATAGAGAGAGAGAGCTTCTTCTCTTTCAATCTCTCTCAATAGTCATTTCTGGTTTTATGATGGTTGGGTCCGCAGAAGAGACAAATAAGTAACTGTTCTGGAAATGAAAACAAAAAAATCAAAATAAGTTAATGTGCTGACTTTTCTCGCTTAATCCAAAATGTGATAGTGATAAATCTACAGTTGTGACGTCAAACTTTTCCCCATAAGATATACAAGATTTGATTATTTTCCAATTAGCATGATCCTTAAATCAGGAGTTGGTGGGTAAGAGATTCTTTGGTTTTGAAAAGGTAGCCAATAAGCTACGGTCTCACTTTAATATCACAATTCAACACTCTTTAGCTCGCTTTCAAGTGTCACGCACCTTTGCTTTAGTTTTTAACTTTTTACCAACTTTTCTGTTTGTTTTTACTTTTTAGTAATTATATTTTGAAACTTTTATAGTAGTATTAGTTTTGCTTACATAATACATCTCTGAAGAGTGGAATTGATCATCAAACTGATCAAGTAGACAAAATTAATGCACTACAACCACTTAATTACGTATACTATCAAAGTGGTTTCTTTGTCTTATTAGTAGTGCTTTCTTTGTTTCTTACACATGCACAAAACAAAACAAAAAGATAATGATAATTAGTTTTTCTTTTATTTTTAGTCTTATCCTAGGCTTTTATTATATTTAACCAATACATTAATACAGATCCATAACTAAGTCGTAAGCACCTTATCAATATTTTTGTTTGACCTCATTTTAAGTGATATATTAGATTTTGACCTATGCTTTGGAAGTGCATTATTATTATTTTTTAAAATTTAATTTAACATATAAAAAAATTATTTTAAAATTTGTCTGTTTTTGTATACAAAATCTGATATTTAAAATTTTTGATAAAATATATTTATAATTTTGAAAGTTTGAGATGTTAACCATTTTATTTTTAATATGTATATACTATAAAATTTACTAAATTTTAATTCATTAGTGAACTGTATTTTTTAGTTTATTTTGTAAAAATTAAAAATATAAAATATATTGATCTTAGCTGGAACTTATTTAAGTCGGATTATAATCTTAATCCATATTATAGTGTATGATCACAGTTTTTATAATAATTTATAATATTTAAAAAAATATTTTTATATAAATGATGTGATTACTTAATTTTATACAAAAATCAGATGAGAAGAAAAAAAAAAGAATATACTAACTAAAAATAATTAATGATAAAAATGTTGAGAATTATTTTTGGTAATTAAAATCTGAATTATGATATGTGATTATATGTATGTAAACTATTAGAATCTATTTTCTAAAAAGTTAATAATATATTTAATAATTTTTAGTCATTTTATAAAAAAATTATTGGTATTTCTTGTAAAACACATATAAAATCAAAATTATTTTTTTTTAAGTGTATTTTTATTTTAATAGTATAGATATGGTTTGATGTCTAGTGACATGAGTTATATAGACTGTGAAGGAATTGTGGAATAATTTGGGATGAAAATTTAAAATAAATTATTCGAGGTTGTGGATGAAAATTTTAAATACACTATTGGAGTATATAGAACGAGACTGTTAGAATATTGCTTAATAAAATAAATATTTTATCTTTAAATATTCTTTTTTATTTTTTTTTTAATATTTTTAATAGTTAATACAATATATATTATAAATACTTTCAATAAAATTCTCTTCAAATATTATTTTAAAATTATATATTTCATAAATTAATTAACTTCTTCACTAATTAATCAGATTTTCATATAACTTTTAATTATTTATTATATTAATTTTTATTATGGACTCAAGTAGTTTGTAATCATTTTACAAGCTAATTCTTTAGTTATTTTATTATAATAAAATAAGAAAAAGAAAATTTAATAATTTTTGGATTTATTAAGGATTATTTAAAAACTCATATTATAACAAAATTATTATCATATGAGATTCAATTAAAATCTACTCTAAAATTTTAAAACATACGATAATGAGTTAAGTTACTACTAATCTAATTTTTGTATGTGTTTTAATATTTTAAATTAATGTTTAGTTAGATAAAAATGTACCATTATTTAATTATTAAAATTCCTTTATTATCATTTAAATTTTTAGTTTTTCAATCAAATTCAACTAAAAATCAGATTAAAAGTCAGCTATTCAACTATTACCATTTAGACCCCTAATAAAACAATTCCTCTCTCAACATGTGATTACCATTTAAACAATTCCCTAATAAAATAATACCACAACATGTGATTATAATAAATATGAAAACATATATATATATATATATGTATTATTTATGAATGTATTAGGTAATGGAAACCAACTCTCTTTTGATAGAAGCAGCTTATTGGCTGAGTGAAAGATAACTGAGCCTGATTTGATTGATTTCTCTTTTCCCAGAATCGAGAGCCTTAATGCGAAAAGGGATATTGAAAATATATATATACAATAATGTCTAAATTATATTCATATTTCCTCCTCATCATCATTATTCTTTTTTTCTGATGAATTTATTTTGTGTTTTATATTATTATGAAAACTATTCACTTGTGACGAAAAGATAGGTTATCTGTACGTTCTTCACTTCATCATTGTTGTTTTTATCCTAACTTCTCATCGTAATATAGCCAGATCTCCACTAACTTCTCAACATATCGTTTAAACCTTTTCTGCGTCCACAATGACTAGTTTTCTATAACAAATTTTTAAAATATATTACAAGTTTACTTAAGTTTTTTACAAAACAAATTTACTCTTGGTATTCTTATGTTTTATTACTTTTACGCAATCAAAATTGAACCTGAATCGAACAAAAAGAACCGGTTTTGATTCGGTCAAATCGAATATAAAAAAATCTGAAATCTCTTAACCGAAATTAACTGGGACAGTCCACGAGACGAAAGACAAAGAGAATGACGTGGCAAGTTCTTATGGATAGGACAACTGTCATGTGTGTGTTGCTCTATGCCAAACTTCCCGAACTTTGCTTCTCTTCGTATAACAACACTTTGTCCGATATCGAGCCTTCTTTTAATTTCATATCTTGACCTAATAATAGACTATCTTTAAATATGATCAACAATTACCATTTTAATTTGTCGACCAGTCTACTTCCGCATGTAGGATGTAGCTATGCAGTCAATACACAACATGACTGAACTTTTCTATTGCTTTATCTTTTTATCTTCTTATTTTGTTTTCTTTTAAAATTATGAACTGATGGACAACGAGAATGCCCATAAGTTTTCTTTGACCGTCTCTGATGCTTTCACTTTGGATAGGCAGATACCTATCAGTAGCCTGTCTATAGATCGTACGATAGCAACATAGTAGTTGTAATAATTACTACCATTAAAACTAGCAAAGAAGAAAAAAAGAAAGCAAGAACTAGGAGTTTAAAGATCCAAATGAATGCGCTAACCGTTGGATGGAGAAGAATACTATACTTTTTTGGTCGTCTCTACTTCAGTCTTTTTCCAGATATAGCTACGCATATAGTGCATATAGTTTATCGACGATGAATTTTATGTACGTGTGTGGACGTGTGTGGCATTTGAAAACACAAACTTTTTTTTGTAATTTTTGTATTCTGAACACAAATATTCGTTGAAAACACTGAAATAATATATCTAATTGATTTAGAGTAAAACAAAAAGTTTAATTTAGAGTTCAAGCTTCCAAACCGGAATCACCATTCGTTTGTTTACAGGTTCACTTCGGTGATTACCACTAATGACAAATTCAAGGCGGGAAGTGCACTGCACATAACAAATTCTAGTACTCACCAAGAAAGTAATAAAAAAAAGAAACAAATTGATCAAATCTTGAAACAAACCACAGCCAGCATCCCAATAACTTAAAAAAAGGTCTAATAGTGACTTTAGAAGTGGCATGTTGGGAAAAAATAATAATAATAAATAGAAACGCCAAGACAAAAAAAAACTCTTTGCAAATTAGAGTTTTCAAAATTGATTTCTCAGCTTCATATAAACCACCAATCGAAGCAAATTTCTCCAATTTGGAGTTGAAAATGGTGTAGAACAACCTGAATTATTATTATAATTATTATTATTGTCAGCTTTTGATTACTTGAACTTGATCCGACTTCTTTTTTTCTGGTTTCTTCGAATGGCGAGTTTTGAAGATTGTTAACAATTTGCATATTCTGGGCTCGGATAAAATGGAGACCGCAAACCCTGAGACCTTACAAATTTTCTCCCGACACGTCGGTTTCTTATTTCATAGCCCTATAAACAAACACGAAACATTTTTTTATAATTAAATAGAAACTAAATATCTGTAACCATAAAGATCACTTAAAAATATGGTAATGAAAAGAGAGACCTTCACTTCAACGAAGTCTGAACCTTGTAGAGAATCCAATATAAGATGGATATCACTTGTTAGTGCTTTGAGCTGATAAAGATACAAAAGAAAAACACATATAAGATAAGATTTTATATGAATAAAGAAAGAAAATGTATGACACCCAAATGAAACAAAAACATAATTATATAAGAATATCACCTTATTGAAACCAGCTATAAACTCTATATGAACAAAGCCCTCATCATTCATACGCCGGCAAAGGTAGTCATCCCTAGATAAATTATCTTCACTATAATAAAAGAAAAAACAAAGTTATTTTTTACTAGAGTTTCTAAAAGACAACTCTAAAAGACACTTTGAAAGTGGTAAACAACACAAAGAAAATGTATTGAAATGAAAAAAAGGATTACCTCAAATAATATTGAACTTGATTCAATATTTTGATTTTAAGGGGAATTTCTCGAGATGGGGGCAAGAAAGGAGTTGGTTCGATGAAGCGCATGGGATGAGAATAATACATCATTGGTGGTTCTAATTTTTAAAAATAAAAATTAATGGTTAGAAAAGAAACTTGTAATAGTGAGAAAAAAAATATCGGTACTTTCGGTGTGATTTAACGGGATTTAACTTACCAGTAAAGAGCATAGGATAAAAAGGCTGTTGATCTGGCATATGATGAGGATAGAATGGCCCAAATGGTGGACCTAGTGGTGGTGGTGATGGCCTTATAAATCCCGGTGCACATCCTCTTAATGGTTGTGAAAACCCGCCTCCTCTATTAAAGTTTCTTTGAAAATTCCAGTTCTGATTCACATGTTGCTGATTGCAACCAGTTGAACTTTGCGTTGAAAGTTGAGCAGCAGCAGCGTCAGCGTCATTGGTATCTTTGCTAATTGCAAAACCAACAGCTTGTTCAGCAAGAAAACTACTTCCCTGAAATAAAAAACACACAAGGGACATTACTAAATCATTAACATTAGTACACAGATTCCATATTTAAGAATCCGAGAGACCTAAGCTTGCAACTCATTGTCTATATTCTATATCAATCATGCATTAAGCAAAAGATTTACAGGGACAATTGTACTAGGTTTTCCATGTATCATCACCATCAATCTTCAGTAAAATAAAGAAAGTTTCACTAATCAAACAAATCAAAAACAAAATCCAAAAACTCATTCAAACCTTAGGGAAAAAAGGGACAGATGATGATGCTCCACCACAGGCCAGATCCCTTAACGAATCAGAGGAAGACTTGTTCAGAAAAGGAGCTGCTTTCACCGTCTCGGAAAGCGATGGCCATGACGAAGCTCCCATGACTGGGAGTGTCTCAGAATCGCCATGAGAGAGCCTGTTCCAAGCCGGTTTCTTGTCCGCATTACCCTGGAACATCCCAGTAGTGTTGTCTGATTTCTCCTTGTCAGTGGTCATCGTCGGTGAAGCAGAGGTTACAGCAGGAATCGGCTCAGTTACGGCTGTGGTTTCGTCAGAAGTTACAGACATCGGCTCCAAGAAGGGTTTCTTGCAACGAAACTCTTGAGTCTAAGGTATCCTGATCAATATCTCGATAAACATCTATGATCTCAAGGAAAAAACAATATCATTAAAAAATAGGAAGAGAAAGAATCAGGAAAAATCTGAGAAATTAGGGATAAAGGAAAGGTGATGCATAGAGAAAAATAAAGAGGGCAAAGGAAGCTACCAACAGATTTCTCAGAAGGTAGAGACGGAGACGCTTCTTTTAAGTTTGTTTCCTTTTATTTATATATGGAGATTTACTTTGAAGAATCCTAGCGGCACTACGCATACCCGCGAAAATTGTATATTACTAATTTACCCTTTAAGAATATTTTTTTGGTTGTTTATTTCATGGTGAGATTTTGATCGGGTGTTTACAATTTGTGAGGATTGATATTTAAAAAAAAAAAATTCTTAAATTTATCTAAATAATTATTAAGATAGTTAACTATAAAATCATAAAAAAATCTCTTATATCATATATATTTGTAGATTACAAATCTTTGCAAGATTTTAAGGTTGACAATCTTACCTATGAATCTTGCAAAATATTTTTTTTTTTGTTTTTTGTTTTTAAAAAATAATAAATTACTGTTAAATCATATTTAGAAAATAAAATCGATTAAAAAAATAAAAAATATCAAATATCAAATCATAAATAAAACCATATCAAACTAAAAAAAAATTAAAAATTTTACTATATGGTATATACTATAACTAAAATACGATCGAATATAGCAACTAAACATTTAATCATAATATATATTTTTAACATTTTGAACAAATTACTTTTCAGAACACGTTTATCACATAACCCTTACAAAGTTTTCAAAAAAAGAAAATATTAATATTTATATTATATAATTAAATTTTAGTTATTTATAAATAGTTAATCCAATATAAGTAAAACATCTATAAAATTGAGGTTTGAAAGTTTCTTAAAAGTTCTCCACCAAAAAACTTTTATGCTCTCTTATTTAATTTTTTTTTTTAAATAGAATTTTGATAAGAACCCATAGTTTATCATGCTCTTACCTTTCATGATTTCACCCAGAAAATCAAATGTTAATCGGCAAAAAAAACATAAAATTATTTTAAGCTAGAGCCAATAAAGAACGTTATTTGTAATCCATTCAAATCCATTAGCGGTTTTTTTTCACGTATCCTCATAAATTCACAAGACATATCATATCTACATATATCTCAAATACGAACAAGGAAATAAAATCAATTATATCATATACAACATATAAGAAAAAAATAAAACTGTAGTATCATCTATTAAAAGAATACAAATTTGTGTATAGCACCATGGCTAAATATATATATTATAGATGTTATAATCAAAGGATGGCCAAAATTGAGAGGTAGAAGAATGAAAGTGATAAGGAGAGAGAATAATAAGAGGAAGACGACGTGCTTGGTCTTTGAGATGGTATGTTAGTGGCCTCAGGTTCAAAGGAAGAAGCTGGCGGTCTAGCAGAGGAAGAGGAACGGTTCGATGGAAGCGCCCTAGCCGAGGTCTCACCAGTGTAACCTTAGCCATGAAAGTAAGACAGATTAGAATTAAAGGGAACGAGATAATATGCTGTAGAAGGAAGAAGAGTTGATAAGGAACTCACAATCAGATTCCTTCCAGCCTAGAACCAGTTTCTCACGATCAAAGACAACGCGATAGCCAGTCATGAAGTTCTCTGCACATTGTAAAGATCTCGCATTGTGAGTTTAGAAAGACAACATTTTCTTGGTTTGAGTTTTTCCGAATTGATACTTACGTCCGATGATGCTAATGTCTTCGATCTTCATGATTGCTAAACAATAGACATCTGTGTCCTGAAAAGATTCACAAGGAGAGGTAAAGCTTTAAGTCTACTGGCCGTCATAGAACACAGCTGCATTGTAATAACAAAGGCCTAACTAACCTTCATGGGGAGCACTACTAACGGGTGATAAACAGGATATGAGCTCCCGCCTTTCATTGTCAGGTTCACAGCTGGATACTGGAAGCTGTCTTTGTTGGGGCTGCAAACAGATAAATCGAAAAGTTAGTTAGTGACGTTTTCGAGAGACTCAGACAGAAGGTGACTAGAGTAAAGAGGCAACCTCAATGCATAACAGTACTCGAAAGGTAACTCGGAATCAGTTTGATAACGTTTGTCCAGAGCTAGGGAATTAAACTGCAAAACCATATCAAGTCTATTAAACCATGTAGTATACCAAACCAAGATCATATAAAATATATAAGAAGAAGACTTACACTTTCTGAAATAAGGGTGTAAGCTGCATCAGTCAGATAAGTGAACGAGGTTCCAGAGTCGAAAACAGCATCAAATTCAAGATCCCCGGTATTTCCTCCAACGGTAATTTGAGTGACGGTGATATTGTAAGTAGGACTGGTTAACAGTAAAAACAAGCATAGTAATTAGGAGAAACAACTGGAAGTAGATTCTAGGAGACGGAAAAGTTTGATGTCCGCTTGCTTACTGTGGTTGTCTTATGTTCAATGGTGTTTCCCGTTGGTCTACGCTACCTTTATCTCCAAAACTGATCCTACCAGCTCCTTCGTTTCCGAAACACATTGAGAATGAGTTTGCTGCGATCCCTTCCTTAGCTAATACGCTTGGAACCGATACGTCTTCTAAGCCAAGACCGAAAAGACCATTTGGAGCTGCACCATCATGGAACACACCGGTCTGAACTTGACCACATCTGCTCCAGTACAGAAAGATTGTTAAGAAGAAAACACAAAAGATTTAAGTTCTATGGATGTCTGCAAGTAAGAAACTACTTACCCCAAGGTAACCCGAGCGCGAATAGGTTTAGAGTTTTTCTCATTTGAAACCAAGTGAAGCACATCCTCAACCAAGACTCCAGTAGACGAGGTACCGTTAGAAAGATACCGTATCTGGTAAGGGCAATTACTATTTGGGGAAGCGCATCGATCACCTCTTGTACATAACGTGCTATTACAAGGAACTTTAGAACTTGTTGACGATGCATTAGGGCTATAAATATTAAGGTCTAAGCTCTGCTCAACAACAACAACAAAAACTCATGTAAGCGACCCAAGTATAAGAAATGTCTAAAGAAATGGCACATTAAAAATCTATAAAACCAAATTCTACGAATAAGTTATTAGCTAAATTTAGCGTCCACAAAACCGTTGTGATTAGAGTTCATATAGTGAGCACTGAGCACATAGATGCATAAGCGATAACTCTAGTGTCAGTCTCACTGTGTTCAAGTGTTAAAGACTTGGTCAACAAAAGAGCTAATCAAGCCATATTTCCATACTGTAACAGCTAACTAAACCGAAATCTTAATTAGAACAAACACATAAGACTTTTCAAAATCTAGACCAAACCTCAAGAGAAGACAAGACATGGCAGAAACATAGCACAAATGAAAGTATGTACGAACAACCAAAAAAGGAAAAAAAAATTACCGAGCCATCAGGTGCTTTCAGTTCACGAACACAATTGGTACAATCACAAGGCAACCAAAACAAGTCACTTCCAGTGTCTAGCGCAACCAGAAACCAATCAGACGGCGTCCCGACCGTCACATTAGCATAATGCAAACTGTCCGAAAAAAAACCAACAAATCAACAACACAAACAATCACATGTTGAATCAATTCAGCAAAAGGGCAATCGAAAAACCAAAACTTTCAATCAAATTTCATTTTTAAAAAAAAGAGGAGAAAACCTTACAATCCTAACGCGTCCACACGAATAGTATCATTACCATCAGAGAAACTGACAAGTGATTGATCATCAGTAGCGAGTCTACGACCTCTAATCAACCTATCTCGATGAGCCATCACTCTATAATACTTAGAAGAGTCTCGATTAGGTAACCCATCACCAGGCAAAACCCCAACAACTTGATCCGAGAAACGATGGTGAAACTCAAACCCAAACTCGCCAAAGCCTTGGCATTTATCCAACCCCCAACTCGTTACCAGAACAATAACCAAACCCATCAACATAATTCTACAGCTTGAGTACCAAACCATCTCACGGTTCGTCGTCTTCGCCCGAGATCTCGGAAACTTTCTTTACAAACAATAAAGTTGCGAACTTTGGAGAGTTTTGATGTATAAATAATCTAAAGGAGTGAAGAGAATTTTGATACGAAACCTATAAGTTAGGAAAAGGAGGGGAGGGAGGAAGGATCGTGAGGGGGTGGTGAGGAGAGAAGTGGGAGGAGGAGGAGGAGGAGGAGGAGGAAGCAAGAAGCTCTTCTCTCCAAAATGATGAAGTCAATTTCTTTACCAAATTAAAACTTTCGAGTCAATTTATTTTACTTGAAAAAAATAATAAAAATAATATTAATATTAATTTTGTGTTTTAGTATAAAAAGGTAGCAGGTAACTTTCCTTCTCTACCTCATAAACGGCAAAAGTCAATGTGGAAGTCGTCGAAGTGGGGCCCAAAGTGGGGGAATATTCAAACTAACAATGTGTGGAATTTGTAAAATCCACCGTAATCATCTCGGATTGCTACTGATGGTATTATTATGGTTACGCTAATGAATTTATTTTATCTTCTTTGTCAACACGTCATTGAATTATGTAGTTGGACCAACTTTCGCCATTTTCATTTTCTTTATGTAACTAACTATATGTTTTGTATGATCGATGGCTCTGTGGTCGTTTAATAACCAAGCCTTTCATAATTTGTTGTTATTTCTAGTAGGTTAATAAAGTTGGGCTAATTGTTTAGTTAGTTAAAACGGTTTGCCTATATTTGGATTGGGAAAGTATAATTAAACCATACTGAAAACAACAAAAACTCTCAACCAAGTGCTATGTCTAGCAAAAATTTCGACTGTGGATTTAACAAAGACATGAAATATTTTTTTAGGGGTGGATATAAAACATAACTTCCTGTTTTGTTTTAATTTCTTAACATACACAATTTGTTACCCATATTCATTTCCAAATATATAACTAGACGATACTAATGTCAAATCCACAGTCATTTCAAATATTTTAATATATTACTGGAAAATGAGACGATTTAATCTGAATTTGTTTGTTAGAAGAAAACAACTGAAAATTAAGATGATAATGATGTATTTATAATAGATCAATTTTCTCGCTAAAATAAAACAAGAGGGAGACTTTTTGTGCGTGCAAATAACGAGAATGAGAGACTAGAAGCCAAATATTTATGAATTTTGTTGACAGAATTGAAAGATAGTCAACGTAAAACTTATTCGTCTTGAGACTAGTCCTTAATATAATCCTTATCTTTGAAATTTACAAGTTGTCAAGAAGACAAGAAGAACAAGAAGTCACAACACGCAGCTAAAAGGTCTTTATAATCCTCTACTACTAGGTAGTATCCCGCGCTTTGCGTAGAGTGAAATATATATAATTTTATAATTATTTATATAATTTATAATTTAACATATTTAAAATTTTTTTAAACTTTANTTTATATTAATAAAAATTAAATCGTATACACAATATATAATAAATTTGCTAAGTCAATAGTTTTACTCATGATTGAGTAAAAAATTAAGATATCTTATTAATTTCCTAATTTATTACTAAATTGATGTGAATAAGTATGAATATAATTAAT
>OVBI01002675.1:0-17890 GCA_900406495.1 Sisymbrium altissimum | reverse complement strand
TTAATTTTATTATAATAATATATATTTTTGATATTTTATATAGTTATATAAAATAGTTATATTGTTAAGTTTTTGTTTAACCGCTGTTGCATCCACTAGTCAAACAGTCATAATTCTCCCGCAAACGTATAAGTTTTTAACCGCTGAACCAGTCATATGAATCGCTTAATAACGCTTAAAACCGCAACCGTCCGTTTCCGCAAACTCCCGCAACTGCAACCGCATCCGCTGCGGTTAAACCAGCTAAGCCCTTAGAAATAAGCTTGCAAAATATAATTTCGTATGAAATATGTTCAAGTTAAAAATAAATTATGAAGATTCAATTTTGATATATTTTGATAATTTAAACTGCCTATGTATTTTGGTTTGGTTTTAAAAATAATATTAAAATTTTGATCCCAAAATTAAATTGGTCAAAGTTCTATAACTCTATCTCCCATTTCAATTTTTACTATTTATGTTTCGAAAATAATATACAATTTATACATTATTTTATAAAAATCTAAAATCTAAATTTGTTATAGATGTCAAATGTTAATTTTAACTTAAACGTCAATATAATCAATTGTAAATATTTACTTGTCTCAACTTTGTTCTTTTCAATATTTGCAATACGAAATTTGCATATATCAAAAATAACACCGTAGAACTTCCACTATAGATTCAAATTTGAATAGCCTTAATTTTTATATTCTACTTAGTGAATGTTTTGTTAAAACCATGGTAGAATTCCAACTCAGGATAGCTTCCATTGGTGATCTACTAGAAGGAAAAACAATGAGGAATGCAATATTCATGATATTTAAAGAATATAATAAAGATAAATCATGATCTTTTCTTTGATAATATATATGCAATTAGGTATTTTTTTTTTGAGGAAATTTGGATAAATGATTTATCATGAGATTATAATTTGAAAATTACACAATATTTTAATTTTTTTGAAAACTACACTTTTTATAAGTTAAATGACTAAGTTAACCTCAATAAATTTAATATTTAAATTTTCTTTTATAAAAACAAACATATAAAATTATATAATTAGTATTTGTATATTTTATTTAAAATTATGAAATATATGAATTTAGTTTGAATTTGATATCTTAAAATTTTCATTTCTGAATTTTCAACTTCTGATTTTTTTAATTTATTGATTATTATAATCCTTTTATTATTATATTTCTTTTTTTTTTGAAAAAAAGTAAAACATGTTAATAATTTTTTACTAAGTTTTATTTAAACATAATCCTTGAATATTTCATAATTGATTAAAAGAATTACTAGTATTTTATCCGCTCTTCGTGCGGGGTTAAAATTTTTAATTCGTCATTAAGAAAAATAACAATTTAAAAAATAAATTATTAAAATTATATTTAAAATAATATTATTATATTTAAAAGTATTATGATGGAAAACCGTTTAGATTCATCTTCTCATGATAAATAAGTATATGATGAATACAAAACCTTTACATATTATTTGATTATACAAAACTCTTACATATTTTAAAATTTAATGTTTATTTCCAAAATAGAAAATCTTTAATGTAATTGGTTAAATACTTTCCAAATAATTTTTTTTCTATTATTAAAATATTTATTAATTTAATTAACTAAACCTAATAATGGTATGATTGTAAATAAAAAGGTTTTTTGAAGTATTTTTAAACCTAGTAATTAAGCCGTGCTTGCATGGTGCGATTGTATTTTTGTATTTTTATTTTATTTTGGTTTGAAAAAATTTGGTTTTTCTGTGTTTTTGTTGGTGTCTTATTAAATTTTATTGAATAGGATGATTAATCTCACTTGATTATAAGTTTATCAATGTCTGTATATTGAATTTTATTAATTATGTTTTCGATCATCTTGCGTAAAAGTGGGTATTCGGTTATTCAGTTCGATTAGGTTATTAGTTGTTCTGCGAAATAAAAAGTTATTTTCTATTTTGTTATATGAGTTCATTTTTTTGTTGGAGTTAAAAGAATTGTATTATTAGTAAACTATTATTTTGTATTGGTTTAATAATTTAAGAGTTATAAAATATTATATTATTGATTGATTACATATTTTTTTAGTATAATAGTTTATTAAATGTATTTATGACATATAATATATAAATTGAATATTTATATTATATAAAAATGTATTTTGGAGTTTAAAGTATATTTAGTCTCAAATCTTCGTTTGATGATATTGTGGAATTAAGGCTCTTTTAAATTTTAAAAAATCAGTATATTGGAACTCATTTATTTTATATTTATAATTAATATATTAATTAAAATTTTGTTGTATGAGTTAATTTATTTGTGAGTCATATTTTGTATATTATTTTAGTTTTTTTTTTGTTTTTTTTTTGTTTTTTCAGCTTTATAGATTATTGAATATGTTTATGAAATATATCAAAAAAAATTAATGATATAGAAAATTTTCATGACATATATAACATTTAGCTAGTTCTAAAAAAGAATTTTAAACAACAAAAAATCAAATAAACTAGCAAATTGTACATTGAGTTTATTTAGGTGATACATTAATTAATCCCAAAGATAGTGGCCCAAACATTTATACGTATGTAAATTGTTTAGATAAGAGAAGATTCATTAATAATACTAAAAACTAACAAAACTGGTTAACACACAAAAAATGAAGTTTATCGTTAGCAAGAAAAGTTCTACAGCTTATCTTGATCGGTTTCTATGGCTTATTTGATCCGTGAAAATTTTAATTGCATGTTACAATTTCTGAAAAAATTGGGTATGATTCATCTTTGATCAATTTTCTATTTCTTTCTATTTTCCATAATCTGAAGGTTTGAGCCAATCTTCAAGTTCCTGGATTCTATTTTAGCTTTATAAGGTGGGATAAGTTTCACGATCTATGGGCTCTCGTGTTCAATCTTGTTTGTTTTTGTTGTTTTTTTCATCTTTTTTATTGGGTATTGTTGGGATAATCGATTGAAGCCTAATGATTTACTACTCTCTGTTTGTTGGAGGATCAGCGAGCTTCTTCGCCAAGCTCTTTTTCAAAATTGGATTGCTTGCTAGAATCTGTGCAGATCACCTTCGACGTACGTCCTTATATTTGGTCAAAATTGTATTGTTTTGAATTGTATTTCTGTTCATTTTTATCGGTTGAGCTCAAGTTAGAGTTCATCGATTTTTTTGGTATTGCATGAGATGAGTTACTCTCCTCCTGCCTCTTCTCTTCCTCTCAGGTTCTGGTTTTCTCTCCAATTCATGAATCTTTCTCACACTGTAGGACTGCTCTTACTGCTTTGAATTTCAGGTTTGTCTAATTTCTCTCTTTCAAGTCTAGGATTTTGTTCGTAAAAATCATTCTTGCTGACATTTATGAAATTCCACCATTCTCTTGGAATTTTAGTCTAATGTTCCATTGGGAGAACAATAGTTTCTTAATGATTAATGTCAGTTTCCTTATTGTCTAAGAATTTGAGAATGTTCTCGTTAGTTCTTGAAGTAGATATCACTTATGGGTCAGTCGCTGCCATTTCCTCAGGTTACACTAACCTTGAGCTGCTTGATCTGATTGCGTAGGTTTTGTTCTTGCTCAGTATATCATATAAATATCTCTAGTTACAGTGGGCAATCAGATTACTCTTATGTAAATTCTCTAGTTAGCAGTGTGTAAGATATAGTTATAGATTACTCTTATGCTCCCTAATTCTTCTTTTCGTGTTAGCAGTAATGTGATTTTTTTTAGGTTAATAAACATAGTAATATGGGGAATCTGATGAAGGCTCAAGGATTAATTTAGGAAGTAAGTCTTATGAATTAGATCTTGATGCAACACTGAAATAAAAGAATTGATTTAGTTTTCTTAAAAGTATAAGAATTGATATATACAAAAAAAAATTAGTGTACTAACCTTTAGATGGGTAATCAGGTTTTGCAAAATTGTGGTTTTTACTGCCTATTTTCCTCGGTGATCCTGCATGATTGAGTTTTTGTAAATCTATAGGAGCTGCTACAGCTCATAACGATAGATAGTTTGTATTGTTAAAAAAGTTTAAGATGAAAGTCAACGATAAAGTATCTTTTTTTTTCTTTTCTCATACCAGATTACATGCTCCTTTTGTATAGTAACATGAATCTTTGTTCCCTGAAATCAAATAGACAAATGGTTTGAATATATTTTAGATGATTATAATGAATCATATGGTTAAATTTATGGCTAAATAGATGTAAATATTACCTTTTGATCAGCTAACACCATTTACATGTATGTAGTATCTTAACTTGGATTGCAACGTGTTTGGTTAAATTTCAGCACATCAACAAAGAATTTGGTTTGAGGTACCTTTTCTTTTCCCTCAATGTCATATTTATACCACATTGTGTCGTGTACTACATCTAAGTTTAATTTAGTTTCCGAAAATATTCTCATTGTTGTGATACCTAATATTTTTACATATTTGATTAAGATTCTGAAAATATTCCATTTTTAAAACATGTCACAATAATCTTTCAATTTTGCATTGGTTGATTAGATATCCGAATTCAGATTTGGTATTCCGATATACTCTCTACTTATTTGAAAGCACAGTTAATTTCTTGTCTAGATTCATGGGATGTTATGGTTATTTTTTTGGATTCTGCTGATTTTTTTAAGTAATATAGTGTGAAGTATTTAAAAACTTGCCGAGATTTGCGTCGTATTTAAAATTCTTTCCTATTTTTCTTTTTTTTCCGTGATTTTTGTATAATTTGTCTTCTATTTTTAATAAGTGAGTAATCGAAGTTGTATACCGATTTTTTGGTTTGATTTAAGTGAATTGCAGGATCCGCGTTCATTTTTTGTGGGTCTTGGGTCGAGTTTTTTTCTACTGAGTTAACTCAGTAAATTTAGTACGATTATATCCTTGTTAAACTTGTTGCCAAACAAATTTTTTTTTAGAAACAGTGGCATAGGTTGTAATTAAAACTTTTTTTTTGAATATTTTGAAAAATGTACTTGGTAAATAATAATAGTAATATTTAATTAAAAACAACTCAATAATAAATATTATAAAATGTTTTAGGTAAACTATTTATATAAGATAAATTATTAAAACTGATTTTTATTAGAGATAATTTAAAAATATTTCAAATGTTATCCAATTATATATTTTAATATATTTAATAATTAAATATATTTTATCTTAAAATAGTTAATCATAATATTAATATTTTTGAATTTTTAAATTAGTCTTTTAAAATGTGGGTCAAAAAAGTCTTATTACATATAAATAAGTGTACTTTTCAAAAAAAAAAAAAAACAGTGTATTTTCCAAATTTCAAATCTTAGATAGGGTATTTTGCAAATTGTCCTTTTTTTTTTTATCTTCTAATGTGTTCTCTAGAATATTCTGATAACATTAGGATCCAATGCTTAATCTGGTAGAAGACATCGCCCAATTATGCACTCTCTTCTCTTTTACTAAGAACCGATAATAATTTCTTGATATATTCCCTCAACCCAGACATGTATCCAAATTTGAGTCCTAAAAAATTATACTTTAAGCGGATTTGATAATCTTTTCCGCTTTAAATCCTATCGAATATGGGGCGTATTTTCCTCATGTTGAGTTGGGTTGTCCACTGTTGGTGACATCTCAGTAACATTTGTTGTTGGAGTAGAACCCAAAAATGGGATGTGATGAAAGGGCGTTCCAGAATTGATATCGGTGTTGAAATCCTTGTTTCTTGTTGAAATACAGAGAGTTATGCAAGCAGTTATGCAAGCTTTACAGAGAGTTCCTTTTGTTGGAAGTAATAACTTCCAGTTATTCCAAAATTTCATGATTTGCATCGGTTCATGCATCTCCATTAATATGCATTGACATTTCATGTAATTTTTATCTACCTTCTTTTAAGGTTAATTGTTTTGGAAAAAAATTAACAGGATAGTTGCAGAACTATGGAAAAAATAGGGACAAAAATAGAATAGTCTTTTTATTTATTTAGGTATCAAAAATATGTAAAGGATCAAGATATGAAATATTAATCTATGAGTCTTAGTTGAATTCTAGAGTTGAGAGTAGTCATCTTAATCGTTTTAAGTCTCTTATCTTTACTATTGATTTTGTGTCCTTTGTTTAGAAAGAAGTTAACACTTTCAGGCACTTTTAGGTCTAAAACTTACACGTTGGAGCACTTTTATTTGGAGGCATACTGTGGGCCGTGGATAAGACAATGAAGCCCTTTATCTTAACGAAACTAGTTACAACTTACAATATATATCATAGTTTGAGACTTTTTTTGTTTTTCTATCTCAGTTTCTCTTTCTTGTATTTTCATTACTCTGTATTTTCATTACTCATTTACAATCTATAAAAAGTATAAATTTATCTTTTTAATATAATAAGCTATAATTCTTTTTTTTTTTATTTCTTCTGACATCCATTTTTATATACTTTATATATATTATTATCTTGGAATTTGTATAATCTTGTTCCTTTCTTTTTTTTTTTTAATTTATAGGGTTAAGTAAACGAAATTTTTAATAAAATATATATATATATATATACGTGTGGATAAAGTATAATGGACAACATATGATAGAAAAATCTTATGAAAAACTTTATGGACAAAATATTATGGACAAAGTATAATGGATATTATGTCGTAAAGATTCACTTATGTGCATCATGTTAGTTTATGACTATGTTGATTAATCATTGTAGATAAGTTGATTCGACTTATCATTTACACTGAAAAACTAATAATGTATAACATACCATGAGTTCAGTTGTGTTGGGATGATTTACATATAAAAAATTAGAAATGCATTAATGTTGTCCACATATCCACGTATAATCAGTCTAAACCGTCCATATGGTCAAGTGTTTGTGGACAAATTCGACTTCCACTGTCCATTCATAGCTACCCACTCTGACTTTCAATTGATTGATTATTTTGGTCATTCTCAAAGTATACATAAATCTTTAATTGATTATTTTGGCGATTCTCAAAACTCGAACATTTTATAAGTAAGTCTCTTTCCAGATATACAAACATAATTAATATACATTATCCATCATTGACTGTCCACTATCTACCATTGTCTATCCACCGGCCACCAATGTCTACTGTCTACTATTATTCACTGTACACTATTGTCAACTGTCCACCATTCACTATCCATACTTATGTCCATAATTTATTTCAACTTGTTCGTATATAATGTATAAAACAACATCATCGGAACATTATCCATAGAGTGTTGTCCATTCAACCATTTCAGCTTGTTTCTTTTCACTTTAAACCCTCATCATCCATTGTGTAAACCAAAATAGGATCTGACCATGCATTCTCGTTATACCATCAAATGTGAGTGATAAAGTATCCATTTGTAATCTACCACATTTACCTATCCAGCTGGTTAGGTGAATGTCCACAAGAACCTGTAATTTATAAATTATCAAAATATCAAAAATACATATATAGATATGGATATCTAAAAAAATTATAAAATATTTTATAAACAAATAAATGTATATATATATATATATATTTAGAATATGAATGTAACAAATATAATATATAGGGAAAATGGTTAAATTGATGGAATATAAAAAAAATTTTAGGTTTACAAAGATAGATGAATAATTTTTTTTTTTAAATAATAAATTATAAATTTATTATCAACCATACATTTATTATTGATAGATGGCTGTGATTTATTTTTAAATAAAAAGATCTTAACTAATGAACCTAACTCAGTTTCTTCACTAACAGAACCGAACAATAAGCAAAAGTTAAAATTGTCTCATATCTCAACAATAAAGAATCAAAGTGTGCTACATGTATTAAGTGTCTTTAGATGTAATAAGTTTGGTAATAAGTGTCTTGTAGTGTAAATAACTTTTGTTTAGATTGCCCTTCTCTTTATACGGAATAAAACTTGCACTCTAATCCATGGAATAAAGATTCAGCTAACCGATTCCTAAATGGATTAGTCTTCTTGCGGATTCTCTGTGATAGGGTCACTACGAATATATCGTTACAGGGGCACTACGAATATTCTGTTATGAGGGCATTACAGATATTCTGTTATGAGATCGTTATAGATATTTCGTTACGAGCAAATAACTATAATCGCATATTCATCTCTAATGAATTTATTAGAATATTCTTGATTTTTATTTTTAGGATCTAAAATGTTGTCCAATGAAAATTTAAATTGTACTCAGCAACAAACGTATATGGTTAAAATATAGAATATAGACTATAAATAAAATCATTAATTGATTTTGCTAAATATAAAAGAAAATTATTTGAATTTTTTAATCAAAATACTTAATTTCAATATCTATAAAAATATTCCTCTAAATTTTTGGAATTCAAATTCTAACCATATTATACCATTAGATCACTTACCAAAGATACTTTAGGCATCTTAACACAGAATATTATTAAGATATATAGAAATCTTAACCAAAAAAATGATTAATTGAATATCTCCTACATAATCTGTAGGGCAATTCTCTAATTTAGTATGTAGTTTGAGAATTTTGTGACCAAAATGTTATTTGAAGTAAGAAATGATCAGAATGTTACATTTGTTGAAAAATTTGATAATTCTATCCCTCCTTCCTAATTAGATCTTAAATTTTTACGACTTCTCCCAACTCCGACAAAATAAAAGCATTTACGGCGGATACTATGGAGCCACCGCATCTCTGGCAGGAATTGAGAACGTTTTGTGAGGATATAAACCGAAAATATTTCGGCAAGTACATGGTTGATAACTTGAAGAAGCCTTTGTCGATCAATGTGGAGCTTCCCAAATGGGGTTCGTTGCTCATTGAATCCGGCAGCAGTGGACGCGATCGAAGGTTCTTACCACTGTTCCCATTTGTCTTCTTCCGCCAGAGCCATTGATGGAAGAATAGTTTTCATTTTGCTGTTGGAAGCTTTGATTGAGATCAATCCGAAACTCACAGTTTTGAGGGAAAGAGCAAGAACACTTGTTTATGGTTTAGCAATCGAATTTAGGTAACAAACTCAACGTGAAACCATAGTTGATCAGATTTCTGCAAATCTCCAATTTGAATTCTATTGTTTGCTTCAGCTTTCATGTCTCTCCATCTACATAAGTTTCTGACGAATTCTAGATTTTTATGCTTCCCTTGTGATTGATTTAGAATCCAGACTTTGAAGCCTCCATTAGGATTTTTGAGTAGTGTGAAAAATGGTCTGAGACCAAATGGAGTTACATATGGACTTGCGATGGAGGTAACGTTCTTGTTTTCCTACACAAATGAAATAGTTTAGATGATTTTGAGTTAGATACAGTGCAAGTGTAGTGGATATCCTCGTATATTTATTTAGAGCTGTCTTCAACACATGCGTGTGACAGGTTTTACTGGAGTCAGGGAAGTATAATCGTGTACACGAATTCTTTAAGAAGATGCAAAGTAGTGGCGAAGCTCCAAAAGCAATTACATACATGTGTTTGAAGTTTGCACCAGTTCAGAACTGTAATATGATGTGAAACTAGAATTCATATAAATGGAAGGGCACGTTAGGCAGCATAACACAAAGGAGCAGCGGCTGCACCAGAAATCCTACACAAAATGCAAAGAAAGATAATGATGATTATGATAATTCATATTATGTGACCCTAGACGAAGACTTTTTCATTTTTACGTTTTGTGAATGTTTTCCTAAATGTGTAGGAATTTATTTTTAAAATTTAAGTTGTTTATATTGACACAAAATATTGTGTATACGTTGTAGGATATAAATTACTTGACCATTTTGTTAAAACTTTAGGAACGCTTTCTAAGCATTTAGGAAGGCCTTCCAAAAAGTCTAAAAAAACATTCTAGATGTTTAAAATGTTTTTTTTTTAAATGTCAAAAAATCTTTATAAAAAATTAAAAATATTAGAAAGTTTTGAGCAATCTCTTAAAAATTTCATGAAAGTCTTTTTAAAAGTTTATAAACGTTTACTAAAATTTTTTTTTGATCAACTAGTAATTAAGAAATAATTTAGGATGCTCTTTTTGAATTTGTATGAATCTTTGTTAAAAATTCAAGAAAACTTTATAAATTCTAAAACTAACATTTCTAGATATCTAAAAATACTTATACACATTTTAGTAAGATATTCCTAAAAGTTTATAATGCCTTTCTCAATCTTAAAGAATGTTTAAAAAAAACAATAAAAAACACTTTTTAAAAATTTCTGGAATGCTTTCCTAAAAGTTTAGAAAAGCTTACTAAATTTGTTTTTCATCAACTAGTAATTATCAAACAGTTTAGGATGGTCTTATTAAATTTGTATGAATCTTTCCTAAAAATTTAAGAAAACTTCATAAATTCTAAAATTAACATTTCTAGATATATATATATATATATATATATATATATATNTATATATATATATATATATATATATATATATATATATATATATAGATATATACTTATACAACTTTTAATATGATATTCCTAAAAATTTATAATTTCGTTCTCGGTCTTCAATAATGTCTTTTTAAAATAATAATTTTTGAAAACAAATAAGGAAAATCTTCCTAAAAATTTAGAAAAACTTACTAAATTTTTTTTTGATCAACTAGTTATTATCAAACAATTTAGGATGATCTTTCTAAAGTTCTTATGAATATTTCCTAAAAATTCAAGAAAACTTCATAAATTCTAAAACTAACATTCTAGATATAGAAAAAAAAAATTCATACACATTTTAATAAGATATTCATAAAAGTTTATAATGTCTTTCTTAGTCTTAAATAAAGTTTTTTTTTAAACAATAAAATTTTTTTTAAAAATTTCATGAAAGTCTTCCTAAAAGTTTACTAAATTTGTTTTTGATAAACTAGTAATTATCAAGTAATTTAGGATGATCTTTCTAAATTTATATAAATCTTTCTTAAAAATTCAAAGAAAGTTCATAAATTTCAAAACTAACATTTCTAGATATCTAAAAATACTCATACATATTTTAGCAAGATCTTCCTAATTAAAAGTTTATAATATCTTTCTCAATCTTCAAAAATGTCTTTTTAAAACAATATAAATTTTTTCAAAATTTTAGGAAAGCTTTCCAAAAAGTTTAGAAAAACTTACTAAATTTATATTTGATCAACTAGTAGTTATCAAATAATTTAATAAATTTGTGTGAATCTTTCATAAAACTTGAAGTAAGCTTCCTAAGTTCTAAAATTAACATTTCTAGATATTTAAAATGTGTATGAGTATGTTGTAAGTTATAAGTCACATTTGTAGATTTCTCTCTATCATATCTTGTACTAATAAAGCCTCATAATGCACACATTTTGTATAATACACAGAGATTTGTGTGTTATACCTAAAAAATTAGGAAACACACCTTTCTCTTCCATCTTTTTTAACAGTTTTTCTGTTTTCTCTGGGTCCCGGATTTGGAAAAGAATGGAACAATAAATTACACAAATTAATGTTAGCCACAACATCTAATTTAACCATCTTCTTGTATATCTTTCAAACTATACAGTCATTATCTCTTTCACTGTACTATTAAACAACACGATATAACCTTAAAAATGAGCTTAATCATTGGTTATTCCTAATTTAGTATAAAATGTCATCACCTTCTCTCACATTCAAGCGTACACGTGAGCGAGAATTTTTGGATCTTCTGAAACACCACCAACCAAAGATTTCAACACCAAATGTGATGACCAAAGCTATCTCTCAGACAAAGCTATTTCTGATGACCAAACTGACTATCTAAAAATATAATTTGGTAGTGGTAGTGTCTACGTAGAAGTGAAACGCGAGTGTTTTTTTGTTGTTGGTCTTTAGCTTTGCGAATTGTGTGTGTGTGTGGAAGAACTGTCTGGTGGTGGTGATTATGGAGTCTCTGTTCAAACCTGATCTTCTTAAAGGTAAGGTGGCTCTCATAACAGGCGGCGGATCTGGTATCAGTTTCGAAATCTCCTCTCAGTTCGGTAAACATGGAGCTTTCATCACCATCATGGGCCATCAGATTCAAGTCCTCGATGACGGAATTCTGGTATCTCCTCTCGTTCTCAATCCCTATTGAATCAAAATCTAAAATGGACCTGTAGGGGAGAAAAATTCTGAAATATACCTGTTATGTTTTCTATTTTTTTATTAATAAAAAAGAAATGAAAATTCATCTTTAACCTTAACACTTCTTCTTATTTACTATTGCACCAAACCCGAATTATGTTAATAAACCGAAATTTCATTAAACCAACCCAAACTCGAATTCACTTAAACCCATTCGAAGTCCATTCACTTAAACCCATTGGAAACCCATTTCTTAACTTCTTCTTTTTTCTTTTTTTTCGATGGATCATCTCTCTTTTTCCCCCTTCCCCCCGACGGTTTCACTCAAAACAATCTGAAATCTCTCTTCTCGAATTCACTCGAATCTCTCCTTCTCGATTTCTCTTCTTCTCCGATTTCTGCTCTTCTCCGAATAATTGGCGATACGGTACCGCCTAAAACCCGAAGCTGCGGCAAATCCCCTGAAAAAAAGTTGGAAAAGAAACCTCCGGCAACCTCAAAGACGGCGGTTTCTAAGGCGGCGACTTCTAAGACGGTTTCTAAGGTGGCGGGTAAACCGCCGTTAGAACCCAAAAGGTAAGATGAGGGCCGCCATGTCCGGAAGAAACCAAATCTGGATCTTCCACCTCTGCCTGCACCGCCATATCCTCTGCCTGCGCCGTCATCTCCTCCGCAAGCACCGTCATCTCCTCTTCTTGCGGCTCCGCCTTCTCCTATGGCTCCTATGGCAGAGCAATCTTCTCAACCTTCTGAATCTTCTCAGCCTCCTGCGAGCGAGCCAACACTTCCCCTCATCTCTTATGATCCTAATACGGTAGGGGCATCTACTCAAGCTCCTCAGTCTCCGGCGAATTCACCAGATCATATGGTATGTGGTTACTGAATTTTCTATAGTTGTACTAGTTGTACAAATGATGTGTAATAGTTTTACAAATGATTAGGATAATTATATTGATACTTATGACTTGAATTTGGCATATTTAATAGATGATTTGTTGATTAAAGCTTATTAAAGAGATAATTGGACTAGTTTTACTAGTAAACCGTATACAACTAGGAATAGTGGGAGTAGAACAAGTATTCCATTTATTCTAGTTGTTCTCATTGTTCAAGTCGTATAGATTTTACTAGTAATAATAGAAATACTGGGACAACTAGCAAAAATCAGTAGTAGTTGTTCTAGTTGTACATATTTTACTAGTAATACTAGAATACTGGTACAACTAGCACAACTACTACTGAGTTGTGCAAGTTGTACCAGTATTTCTATTATTACTAGTAAAATCTGTACGACTAGAACAACTAGAACAACTAGAACAAGTAGAATCCTAGTTGTCCCAGTATATTTAAAAATACTAGTACGACTAGTACAACTATTCGTATTGAGCAACTTCTAAATTGATTTTTTTTTTCAGGTTGTTAAGCCAATGCGACCTCAGGCTTTTGTCTGGAAATGTGAGGACTATGGAAAGAGCATGAAGCTCGGTGCAAAATGCCATCAACACCGATTCATTGAAGTCTTCAAGGATTTGAGTTTGGATCAGAGAGAAAAGAAATGGTTTATGGAGCATCCGCAGTTCAAGCATATCATGCATATGGATGCCCAGCGAACCAGGAAACTGATGGGTGTGTATATGCTGCTTCGCCGGACAGCGAAAACTGAGAAGAAAAGGCAGGCATGGTTCATAGTGAATGGTGTTCCCATTCGCTACTCTATCAGGGAACATGCCCTCCTCTCAGGGTTGTCCTGCCATCATTATCCAGAGAATATGAAGAAGTTGGGGAGCATTAGGTTTGTGGAGAACTATTTTGGGAAACCGAAAGCCAACAAGTCAATATGTGCATAAGAGGTGCTAGAGGCGCTTAAAGGGATGAAGTATAATGGTACTCAGAATCGTCTGAAGATGCTTATTTTGTACTTCTTAGTCACGTTATTAAAAGAGAAATCAAAGCCAAGAGGACCCATTGAGAAATTCATTCTCAAAGTGGTTGATGATCTTAGTGTGTGTAAAACGTTCCCATGGGGACGTTTCACATTTGAAGATACCATTTACCAGATAAATCATATGGGGGAGCATTTTAGAGGATCGATTCCAGACAAACGGAGCTTTACATTCTCTAGGTTCATCAACCCACTTGAGGTAAATCTAAATCTTATATGTGATTTATATAAATTTAAATGATATTTTGGTACAATTGGTATAACTAGTCCAACTACATGTGCAGATATTGGCATTTGAATGTATCCCATATCTGAATGCGGCATATCAAAAACGGAGGGAAATACCGGTAAGTGGATGAGTGCCTAAGAATGTGCAAAATTCAGTTCAAGAATACAACTGCTTTTAGTTTGGAGGACATCTATAATACTGTTGGAGATACAAATGTATGTATTAATATTACTAATATTACTAGTAGTCCGAGTTGTACTAGTATTTATAGCGAAATCGTTTTTATTTTAATTTTCAGTATATCACTAGTATTTTGGTCCCCACGGATAGAGAGATGAGGCTGATGTCCAAAATCTTGGATGAAAATGTTATGTCCGACCTGGAGGTTATGGATGATAATGATCAAGATGATCCTATTGTTGATGGTTGGAACAAGACATAGCCCATGCCCAAGAAGGAGGCAGCTGAGAAGGAGGCTGCTGAGAAAGAAACAGCTCATAAGGAGGCTGCATAGGCAGCGGATAAAGAGGCTGCATAGAAGATTTTCGGTTAGAAATGGTTTGTATTTCATTACCATTTTTCTGTTACTTTTGATTTTGATTTCCTTTTGAACTAAATTAATTTGATTTTCTTTGGTAGGTGGAGAAGCTGAAATCCTAACTCCTACAAAAATGAAGTTCAACAAACGATCTAGTCTTCAAGTCCAAGCAGCAAATGATTTGATTAAGAGAATTAAGAGGAGTAAGAATTCGAGTAAGACCCCTAGACTGAAAAGAAGCTCCAACCCTTCAAGATTTGTGAAGTCACCTTATGTTAAAAAATAATGATTGTGGTTGTTGTAAACTTAGGATGATTATGGTTGATTTTAACTTAGGATGATTGTGGTTGTTTTTAACTTAGGATGATTGTGGTTGTTTTAAACTTATGTTTTGTTTTTAAATGTTGAATTTAAGTGTTGAATTAAAACATACAAAATAGGTACAACTACAAATATTGGTACAACTATATATACAATTAAAATTTAGTACAACTGTGAATATTGGTACAAGTAGAACTACAATATACAACTGAATTAAAAACGTGAATTAAAAACGTGCGCGCCGACAAAGAAAGAAAATAATTAAAAAAAGTCACGTGCGCCACTTTTTTCATCACCTAGTTGTACTAATTTTTTTGTTGTACCAATTCTCAAAAGAGTTGTATTTTCGTTGTTTTTAATTTTAATCACTTGTACCATGCTTTATATTAACATTTTCAGTTGTACTTATAACATTTACAATATAAACTACATTTGACATAATCTCAGACCATCACATTTGTAAAAATAGTATTCCTCTCAATTTTCATGTCTTTGTGGTTAATTTCCTAAAACTAACCTTAGAAGTGTAAAACATTTCATGTAAACATAAAATAATCATATAAAAAATTCCAAAATTTTCAATTTATTTATTAACTTAATGTAAACTTAACATATTTGTAAGACATAGTTTTTGTGAAATGTGTTTACAACTGTTAATTTAAATAATTTTTTCTAATATTCCAGTTAATTCAGTTGTACCAAACGTACCAATTGTACTAAAATATATGGAGTTATGCTATTTGTTCTAGTTGTACCATAACATATCAGATTTGCAAAGGCAGACTTATTTGTATATAGTTGAACATGTTGTACCCTGTTGTACTAGTTGTACCATAACATATCAGATTTGCAAAGGCAAACACTCCAAATAAGTTTTACAAAGTTACAAAAACACAAATAACATCTTAACAAGTTACACAAAACACAAATAACATCAACATTCTGAGCTTTCCCCTTCACCGGATGGGTATCCAAACCAAGGGTATTGTGGATTCTTCTTCTTCTTACGAGGTTCTCCAACGGATGGGTATCTAGTCACTTGTACTCTGCATTTCTTTTTCTCATAAGGTTTTGGTAACACACACTCATCTAGAATCTCTTGTGGAATACTTCAAGTCGAATGATGAGGTACTGGATAGATAGTTCTGTAATACGCTAATGTCCACTGCTCCATCCAGTAATATTTGAAGCAAAAGTCCCGGATATCAATCACCATGTTTGTGTTTTTTGTAATCCAGTTGATAAAAGCTACGGCATGCACACATGGATATCTGTCAATGTCGAAATGCTTGTAGCCACAAGTCTTCTTTGTTAAATTAATTAAATATCCTATCCCACCAGCACCAACCACTTTGTACTCAAGTAGAAAGCTATTCAGCTCATAGACATTCAACAACTTTGCAGCCGGACACATGTTGTGCAATTCATTATGCACATAGGGCACCAGTGCTTGTGTCTGTGGCACTTCCATAGATTCCTTCCGATATCTGTTAAACCATTCAATGATCTTATCCAAAATCACATCAATCATTGGTAAGAGAGAGAGCTTCCTTGCACCTAACAGAACATTATTCATTGATTTAACATAGTTAGTGGTGTCTATGTTGTATCTCTCTCTGGAAAAATGGCTTCTTGCCCATCTACTCACGTGAAGACTCTCGTCTAGATAGCAGTAGGATACCTGTTTCAATCAGTATAGTGGCGATGAAACTCAGATTTTTCGTAAAGTTGAGCGCATTCTCTAAACTTCATTGCACATATATCTTTCCTAACGCCAAAACTACCCCTTTAACATTCTGTGTCAAATGAAATATGCAATATCCATCCGCAAACTTCGGATAGACCTCGTGTACTGTCTTTATGATGCTTTGATTTCTACCGGAAACAAAAACAATCTCTTGATCATCCGGAATTTGTGTTTTCAACATATTCAAAAACCACCTCCAACTGTCATCTTTCTCACCATCAACCACACCAAAAGCAAGAGGATAATGGTGTCGATCTACATCTTGGCACAAGCAATAACAAGTACTCCACCATGTACATTCTTTAGGTGCATTCCATCGATGATGATGACTTTTCTCATGGTTTTAAAGCCTTCAATGCAAGCTCCCACAGTGGTTTCATGTTCAAAAGCCTTGTGGTTTGGAAGATACACCTTGATCATTGAACACATATCCTTTTCAGCTCGGAACTCTCGGAAAATGTCATCCAGCTCGGTTTCCAGGTGGGGAAGGATTCTACCGAGCTGGATGCATCATGCTGTCCAGCTCGGTACCAAATTGGGCAGGTGATACCAATCTGGATGCATCATGACAGCCAGCTCGGTAGATTTGTACCGAGCTAACTGCTCTGTGCTGTCCGAATCGACGTTTTGTGGCAAGTGCTTGGTAAAACATGCATTCAGATCATGTGTGTCAGTCAGCTCGGTAGGATTTGCTGCCAAAACACCGAGCTGGTTGTCCTACAAGCTTTGTTGATTGCCTTTTACTCAAAAAATCATAACTTTTGTCGGTTTATCGGAGGAATCGTTCAAAGGACGAAATGATCAGCTGAACATGATGGAGAGATGTCAGTCAACTCAGTATCACTAGCAGGTCTTGATACCGAGCTGGCTGTCTTATTTCGTCCAGTNAGTTCATCGATTCCTCGGAAAAACTCTCGAAAGACAGGTTTTTCTTACTTTCTTTGCAGAGTTATCGACAGAGTGGTTCGAAATGAACTTTCTCCAAACTAATATCTAAATATGGAAATTCTTTTTCGATAGTTAAATATTTTAATCGTTAATTCCGGAAATATGGGTTTTGACCCCAACATTTA
>OVBI01002674.1:0-10252 GCA_900406495.1 Sisymbrium altissimum | reverse complement strand
TTTGTGTAAACAAGGGAAAGTATCAAATCTTTCAAAATTGAATGCTATTTGATCAAATAATAATCCTTGGTTGTTNTTGTTGTCGGGAAATATTTTTTTTCCTGAATGTTATCCTCTACAGAGATGCGAGTTTCGTGAGCAAAGTACCACTCCATTTTTCAAGGATCTGAGTCCTATTTTAAGAGAGTCAAAAACAGCAGTACACGAGAAGCTATAAAAATTTTCTATGACGAAGAGCGACTAGACAAAAAGAGTGTTGCGTTACGTTTGACATTGTCGACCTTCCCGCTTTGAAAGCAAAGGGAGTAGAGTAAAAAGGTTTGCTTTATATTATTCGAGTTTCTATTTCTTGAACTCTTCTGAGATTCATCTATCGTATCTTCATCATCACTGCTATCGCTGGACTTGGAATCATACTCTGACTTTGACTCAGGTTGACTTGGAATTATTCTGAGTTTCTATTTTTTATAAGCGTTGGATATTCTGCATTCTGCATCACGAAGAGTAACAGCATCCAGATCACATCGGTACAAAGACAAGAAAACTACTCTCTATTTAGTTCTTTCCATCAATGAGACAGAAAAGATGGGAAGAGGACATAATGGAGACTGCGATCGAAATGATACACCATTAAAGAGGGGAGCAATCGATAGAACAAAGGGACCTTTGAACATTCTCTGGCGCAAGAATATGTTGCAGAGACGAATTAGACTTGTGGAAGAAGCTAGGGCTTGTGTAACAAACTTTCACTTACTTCTAATATTTGTGTTTACTTCTTTTTGGGGATAAATTAAACTTGGTCTAATTAAATTTGGAAGGATATGAATATTAGTCCTGACAAAAAAAAAAAAAACTGGATATGAATAATTAGATATATATCATTATTCTGGTCAATGCATATATGTCATATTTTAACAAATATTTAAATGCATAACTCAAATTTTCATATTTTAATTATCTAATATACCAAAAAATAAAATAAAAACCCCAAGATTCTCAAATTGATTATTGTTCACACAATTGATTTAAAAAATCATATATAAATTTTTAGTACTATTATATTATTAATAAAAAATTCAATAAAAAATCACATTATATCGATGAACCAAAAATTAAAAAAAAAAACAATAAACACAACTCTGGAAAGTACTTTTCAAATGCATGATAAAGATGACCAAATAGAGCAACTATTTTACCGCATTGATATAGTCTCTAATATATTTTCTATGTGTGACTCAACTTTCGAAACCTAAGTCTTTCTATTGTAGTGTGGTCTAGATTTTTTAATCCCCGAGTGTTGCAAGTCGATCTGTATTTAAAGCTACTTATTGTCAAATATATAAACTGTGGTAAACTATGAGTTATTTGACTGCATGTACTAATAAAAAGAATGAGAAGGAAGCTTAGACCTGGAAGTTCCAAGATGGTATTGGCAAGGTCTATGGAAAGAGGAGATGGAGAAATCACAGTGTGGGGAAGGAATTGGAGGACGAATATTTTGGGACAGCATCCAACTTCAGATGATTAGATCTTCAAATTTAGCCCCTATTCAAGGTAATTTGCAACAGTAACCGTTACACGCGAATAAAATTATGATTTCAGAACTTTTGCTAATGGACGGCCATTTATATTATTCACATCAGATGCTCAGAAGCAAGAAAGACATAGGCGGCATCAAATAGCCGCACAGAAAAGAAGAACTCAACCAACGAGAGGTGAAGTAAACTCCAGCCCAATGAATATTTTAAAAGTGTCTTTCTTTGTCATTGTTAATGACTTAAGCAACATTGACCAAACTTATGAAACAGGAAAAGAAAACGAATTTGAGTAAACCCATCAGGACACAGGCCTGAAGGGAGTAATAAATATGAGGGCTCACTTACACACAATAAATCTGTCCCTTTGTTAATCGTCGAAAAAGGTAAAGAACTGTCCGTATAATCAAAGCAAGGGTACAATGAGACGTTTCAAGTTATATACATTATAGATGACAAAAATCAAAACGTTGATAGTGTTGATGTTAAAACTTTAGGAGAACAAGCAAGAAAGAACAGGCGGGCGATTTTAGAGGCAAAAAGAGAAATGGCAAAACAACGAGGTAACAAAGAATTTTTACGGCTGAAAAGATTTTAAACTAAGCAGAAACAATATATATCTAGAGATTTAAGATACAATACATACATAAGACTGAAAATCCTAAAGTTTTTGAAGAAAAAAACACTGCATCACATAGTAAAAACATAGATTCCTGGAACACAGTACAATCAACACACAATCCACTAAAAAAAACCGAACCAATTGCATGGACGAACAAAAGAAATTAAAAACAAGGTTCAAGACTAAGAATTAGAGAAACCCAAAAAGAGGGTTCACCTTCGTGGAAAAAGGTAAGAATCAAGCATTCACAATTACATTTTTTAATAATAAACATTATAACAATATATTTGGTAAACAGATACTTATGATTTTAGAAAAAAAAACAATAACTAACAAAAACAAACTAAACCACAAGTAAAGAAATAGACTAAAAAAACAGAATATATTATATAATACAACACTTGTAACCCAATAGTACGAAAGTTATAAAAAATAACAATGGTAGAACGGCAAAAAATAGGGAAAATAGAAAAACATACATAAAAGAAATACAATTGCGAAAACTAAAAACAAATAAAATTAACAATCTGAGCCCAACATAAATACACAATTTGAAAAATATATATGAAAGTTAACGAAATATATCAAAAAACATATATAACAATAGACAGTATATAAAAAATTACTATAAAAATAGAAATATACAAAAATACGATCTCACCCCGCGCATGCGCGGAGTTAGCATCTCATCTAGTTTATATTAACATAATAATTAATAGAGATTCTGGTTTAATATTCTGTCTACAATTAGTTTTCAATTTATACTAAAACATAGGTTAAGAGTATAGAGTTAGTATTAAAAATAAAATAAGTTTTCAAATTATTAAGTAACTTTATTATTTATTAAATAATTTTATACTTGTTAACTTATGTTACTAACAATTATACCATTAATAATTTTGAGAGTAAAAATATATATATTTAATATTCGAAATCTCTAGTAAACTTATCATATAAACTTTTAATTAAAAATATTTCTATTGTACATATATTTAAAATTTTGTAAAATAATTATATTTTAAGAATAATTTATTTCAGATATAAGCAAATCTAATAGATATACACATGTATAAGCAAATCTAATAGATATACACATGTACATGAATATTTAGTATCATCTCTCATATTTTATATTAGTTAGCTCTCAGTATACAATTTTAATGTATATTGGTTTGTAATGTATACTGAATCCAAGTAAATAGTAGATAGGAGGATGACCACACAAAAAATTATAGAGGATAATTTATGTATTCAATTGAAATGTTGCTAGTTAAAAATAGTTTGATTTTAGTGCTAATTATGGGGTTAATTATTAAGAACTTCATATGTACTATCATGATTAATATTGGACTTATATAATTTTTGGAAAGTGGAGAAAGAATTAAATAATGGTTTTGCATAATATATGAGATCATAATTTTCAAGGAATTTTGTAAATATTTTAAATATTCATAAAAATTTCTCTAAATAATACAACTACTCTAATAATTCGAAATAACTAAAAAGAATATAAATTTGTAAAAGATTGTGGTTAATAACATATGATTATTCTTCAAAATTTTAGCTTAATTTCTTGTACGTTTTATTGCTTTTTGTAAAACGAATTATAAAAATTATAAGAATATTTTAAGTTAAATTAATGGGGTATGCTTACTCTTTTGAAATATACAAAATTAATATAATAGAACTGATTTTTTTAGATTTTTCAAATTAAATTAACAAAATAAAAGATAATTTGAAGTGAAATTACTTAGAAATGACTATTTCACAAAAAACTGATTAATTAAAATATAGTTTATTTTTTATGATTTTTAAAATAAATTAGAGAATTATATAATATGAACTTAAATTTTTTGATTTAGTTGTGAAATGCAGACAACTATTAAATTATATTATGATATTCTATATTAGCTATTATTATGTTATTCTAGATTAGCTATTATTATTTTTCCATCTATTAAAATATATTGTTAATAATTTTTGAAGATATATATATATATATATATATGTGTGTGTGTGTGTGTGTGTGTGTGTGTGTGTGTGTGTGCGTATATATATAATAAATGAGATTTAAAATAAAAGTAAAAATTAAGTTCATAAATATTTGCCATTAATTTAGTTCTTAAATAGTATTAATATACAACCAATTTTGATTTGTAGTGCTGGAATTTTAAGTGTTAAATTTGAAACTTATTTTGCATTAATTTTGTATGTAAATATTTTGAAACTATAAACATTTATAAATTAATTAAATTTTGTTAATATATTGGTTTTTAAGATTAATGAAATTTTATAATATTATAAGTGATTCCAATAGAAATGCATTTTCTTATTTGTCAAAAATAAATTATAAAAAATAATAGAAATTTAAAATTGAATTACGTATAAATGATTATTGATTTTTGAAATGCTCAATAATTATAATATATATGTATTACTTACGATTTTGTAAAAAAAGTTAAACTTAAATATTGATTTATTTGGAAAATTTAAGCAATTATTATATAGTGGTAGGAATATAAATTTTACAGTAAATCATAAATTAGCTATTATTATTATTAATATTATTATTTGACTCTCGTAAATATATTGTTAATAAATTCATTAAATGTTTTATAAACTATTAGTGAGATATTAAATAACCAAAAAACAGAAATTCAGGACACCTTTTTATTAATTTATAGTTATATTTAAATTTACAAACTATTTGGATTTGTAATACTAATGTGTTAAATTAAAATATAATATTATATGAATTAATTTAATTAATTACAATATTATAGGTAAAGTTAATAAACCACACAATTTTATAAATAAATTAGCTTAATATAATATTTTAGTTTATAAGAATTATGATATTTTTTTTATGTTACAAATTATTATTAAAAATTTTAAGTAATAAAAATCAATATACTAATTTTTTTTTTTTATTGTAGAAATAGCATCAAATCGTCGAGGAAACACAAATTCTTTCAAAGAAGGCAACACAAGTACTCATAATCAAACATTAGCACAGTTATTTTTTACTATTTTAATTAGTTTGGAATTTATAATTTAATTATATTTTCATTCATTTTCGTGTATTATTTTATATTTATTTTATGTACCATATTTCTTGTATAATGTTAACAAAACATAATTATACTTATTATTTAATAAATTAAAAATTTTTAATTAAATCGGTTCTAAAAATATATACATAATATTATTATAATTAACAAAGTCATAATTTTAAATTTTTACTACAAAATTGTATATATGATATATATTAAAATAAATTTCTGTTGTAAAAGGTATTATCAACTTTTATCAATATTCTTTAAAATTTTTTTAGAAAATGTTTACTTTCAATATTTTGAAAAAAAATATGTTACTACTTAAACCGTTTTTTCTATTATTTCACCATTAAACATATATTTTGAATTGTTTGATCTGCACTTTTTCTACTTGATCCGCCTAATACGCTTGATCCACAGTTGATTTGCATGAACCGCTTGATCTGTCTGATCTGCACCGCCTTGTCCGCTTACGTGGGGCTCAAAACACACGTTGTCAGATTTGCTGCGCACACTTCTTTGGGGAAGGTTCATGTGTGTCAAACTTCCCCCTGAGGTAGGGTTATTGTTAGAGGGCAGTAGGATGCGATTTGTCCTTCGAGGATGCCATGTTTTGCATCTTGCTAGGTTGCGGCTAAAATGAGCCCAAAAACAGTATACTATACACCTCTGTTCAAAACTGCGCCCATGTTGCCGATTAATCGGACCCCTAGGCGGTAGTCGGAAAGTAACCGCCGCGAAGAGGACCATGGCAGAGAGGCTAGAGTCGGGGAAGCGAGTTGCGGGCAAGGAAAGCCGCGTTATTCCGTGTAGACCGGGCAATTCCGAATAATATAATTGGGCCTCATATTTTTAAAAATTGGCCCAACTCGTTTTTCAAACCCAATCCAACCCTTTGTCATCTTCATCTCTGAGTTACAATCAAACACTGTAAAATATCTTCCTGCGACAGTAAAACTCAAACCTTTTCCCAAAAAGTCCAGAGTAAATCGGTGCTTGGTGGACACTAACTCAAGGTGAATCGGGTTGGAGAGTCAATTGGAATTGCGAGTTGGAGACAAACTGAAGCTGATTCGGGTTCAGCTACTTCTGCTTCTCGAAATCAAGGTAACAACGGAACAATCTCTTTCTTGTACCTTATGAGAATTTTGTTTGAAACCTGTTTGGAAACTCAATCGAAATTGGTTTTTTGAACCTGTTTTTGGAATTAGAAGTTCAGAAGTAAGTTGAGAGAAGCATATTAGGAGTTACCAAATGTGAAGCTTTTGTTAATTTCACGATGTTTTCAGCAACCCAAACCATGGCATTGATGGAATTTGAATGCTAATATGATTTGAGTTTCATGTGTCTGACAATTATGTTATAAGAATAGATTTTTCATCCTCGTGTAGTGATCTCTATGCTTAGTTCTCTTTGAGACTGAATTTGAATGGTAATATGATTTGCTTAGCTCTCGGTTACTGATGTTAGTACATAAACAAGAATGTTATTTGCTTAGTTCTCGGTTAGTTTGCTTAGTTCTTGGTTTACAATTCCTCATTTAAAGATTCAAATAGCAACACTTATAGCCGTTAGGAATGGAAACAATGAATGTGAAACAAACAATTCGTGAGTGTTGTTTGTTTAATTAGAGTGATTAGTGTATAAGTTTAATTCAATTTGTGAGTGTTGGTTGTTTAAATAGATAATATGAAACTTCAATGATATTGGATGGGAATATGGGGTCATGTGTGATCTGAGAAATCCTGACAAAGTGAAATACAAGTTATGTGGGAAAGAGTATTCTGATGGAGTGTATAGAATGAAGGAACACATTGCTCATCAAAAAGGGAATGTGTCACTATGTCCTTTATCAACTAAAGAGGATCAAGAGAAATGTAAGAAAGGGCTTGATGACGCAAAAGAGAAGAAGAGTTTGAAGTGAAAACATGATCAAGATTTGAGGACATAAGTGAATATACAGAAGAATATCGAAATTGTGGATTTGGAAGAGCTTAGATCTCGTACATCTCCTCACTTCCAAGTCCCCAATGATCAGTATGCAACCACCATTAACCCTGAAGCTTCAGTGGCTGCACAAAGGCGACAACAAAGTATCCATGATGTTATTTCTAAGGAGAAGACTCATGCTGTCTACCAATATTCTGCTAGATGGATTTACGAGTCAAATGTAGCCTTCAATGCAATCGAAAATGACACTTTCAGGTTACTTATGAAGCATTAAGACAATTTGGACCTGGTTGGGTGCCTCCAAGCCAATATCAGCTGAGAGAACCATTGTTCATTGGAGAACAGCTTCGAACAAAGGATAAATTGAAGAGTTTAGAAGAAGAATGGGACAATGAAGGCTGTTCAGTGATGACAGATGCATGGACTGAAATGAAAACGAAAGAGTATAATGAATCAGGAGAAGGAAGGGGCTGGGGTAAAGAAGCGTCGTGATGATGTAATAACTATAAAATTAGATCGGCCTGCGGCTGCGACTGTGGACTCGGATATTCAGGATATCACCAAAGAAGTTCACGAGGGAGTAGACGAATTCTTTCAGGATTCTGAATCGGACGAAGAAGATGAGAAGAATAGGTCCGAGAGAATTAAGGAATATCGGCTTGAAACTGTTAAACTCTCTCCTGATGGGTTATCATTGGTGATAAATGCCCCTCCTACTCCTTTTCCTCGTATTGGATACGTGGGATCACGTGCATGAGGAAGAATTGTGAACCTTCAATAGCAATCTACGATCCACTCGCACCTGTTGACCAGTCTAAATTGGATAGAGTTAAGGAACACATAAAGGCATTGGAGTAAGTACTTTTACACCATTTTCTTAGAACTAATAGCAATATTTTGCCTAAACTGACTTGGGTTTAATTGTTTGTGATAGTCAAAATCCAGCGACTGTGAATTTGGACGAGGCTAAGTTATTCAGAATCCTCACCTATACAAGAGATCGTTGGTTGGATGACAGTTTTGGATGGTTGTATGATAATGTAAGTATTCTTTATGGCTGAGTTATGAGTACGTTATGGCTGAGTTTTGAGTATTTGATGGCTGAGTTATGATTTGCTATGGCTGAGTTAAGTTTCGTTATGGCTGAGTTATGAACGTTTTATGGCTGGGTTATGTTAATTTGATGGCTGACTTTATGTTCTTTCCACAGCATATTGCTGCATATATGAGAGTGCTCATCAGAAGGAGCATGCAATCGCCAACCCCATTCTATTCCGACCGCATTGCCTTTTTGGATCAATGGTTCTTATCATCTATGGTTAATGTAGAATACAAACAGTTCAAGATGAGACCAAAGAATTTTAAATTCGGCAGTGGCTATAAGGATTTTATGAACGGTTTGATACCCGAGTACGAAATCGTTCAGACAAAGAAGAAGTGGTTCGAAGATATCGATCACTTGTATGGAGTAATTCAAACCGGAGGCGATCATTGGATGGCGTTTCACTTGGATCTTATGAAGGAGAAGATTGATTGCTACGATCCAATCATCGGACAGGTCACAGAAGAAAGTGAACTGAAAATCCTAAACCAGTTTAAACTGCTGACGCAGATGTTCCCTGCGATGATTAATGCGTTAATTCCTGAGAAAAAATGAAGCCGTTTTTGTTCAGAAGGATAAAGCCCAAAAACATTCCCCAAAACACCCAAGTTGGAGATTGTGGGGTGTATTCATTGAAGTTTATCGAGTGTCTAGCGCTTGGTGTAATGTTTGATGGGATATCCGATGAAAATATTTAGGGAATAAGGATGAAGATGCCAGCAGAAATCCACGATGAAGGAGTATTGGACGGATTATTTACCTTCCAATAACTCAAGTACTTTTTTTTTTGTATTTGACAATGTCGTCTGTATGTTTGACTTATGATAACTCAGTATTTCATTTAAATAACTTAGCTGTTTCATTTAAATTACTCAGCTTTAAGGTAATTATATAACTCAGTCAAACTTCAAACATACCCTAAATTCGAAAATTTAATTTAAGACTGACCAAAATTATAATTAAGCTCTTTTCAGTAATATCAATTGAATATATCATCAAAATGTGTATAAATAATCAAAATTATAATTAAGCTCGTTCTATTTACAAGTTGATTCTCTAACTTGATATTGAGAAATATGTTGTCTTACAAGTACTAAAAACTTTACCAATTGATATAAGTTGACAGTAAACCATATACAATGTGTTTTCAGTTGAATGTGTATACTTTGTTTCAGTTTCAATCATATACTTTATAAATGTTATACATTAATCCCTAAACCCTAAACCCTAATCCCTATTTCTATAACTCAGCCGTCTTACTATATCTGTCACATAACTCAGCCGTCAAGTGTGTGACTTTTCGTATTTTGAGCGGGAAAATTTTGGTCCGGCATTTTTACTCGCGACATCTCTCACTATATATAGCACATAATCATTAACGGAAACATCTTTTATGAAAACTTAATCTCATCAAAACATACACATCATGTTGGTTATCCCTCATTGGTCAACCAACTTGGAGACCTGCGTCACTGCAATACAAAGATCTGAGAATCGGAAAAACCTCCATGTTCTAAACCCTGGTCCGGGTCTCTCTGTTGACAAAACAACTGTTACGTGGTTTAAGTTTCTACACGAGCTGTCGATGGCGATCACAGATATTCTTCGAGAGGGCTGGGTTCATGAGTGGCCGACTTACCGCTTCATTCCCGATCATTTTAATGAACGGTGGTTTTTCATAATAGCTGTAAGCACAGAACATATATGTCATCTATTTNAACTATTTTTGTTTCGTTTATTTTATAGTAAAAGTACACATGGGATCCTAAGCATAATGTGACAGTTTGGACAAGTTTTAATCAGGTGGCTAGATCGTGTTTTCGAACTCAAATGCGTCTGTTCAGGGGTATATGGGCGAAGGGAGGGGAGAAGCCTTCGTGGGTGATAGATAGAGTTTGGTTTGCTCTCATCGATATGTTTGATGAGTTGGGCCTGGTAATTTTGGGTTTGGATTGTATGCAACACCTGTAAATTAGGTTTTGTTAAC
>OVBI01002673.1:0-17895 GCA_900406495.1 Sisymbrium altissimum | reverse complement strand
GCAGAGTTATCGACAGAGTGATTCGAAATGAACTTTCTCCGAACTCATATCCAAATATGGAAATTCCTTTTCGGTATTTAAATATTTTAATCGTTAATCCCGGAGGTGTGAGTTTTGACCCCAACATCTCGCTATCGCCGCAGGCCATGAAAAACCAATGGACAGTTACAAGATCTGCAAAGCCTGGAGGTAAATCAAAAATTCATTTGAGTAAACTCTTTTAAATTTCTCCTAATGTTGATATAATCGCTCAAAATTTATAAATTTACTCATTATAAATAGCTGCTTTTGGAGTTTATCATCTTAATTAAAATCTAGTCTCTAATTGATCTTTCTTTTCTCTGTTTGTTCTTCATTTCTCTAGAAATTCCAGTAAGTTCAGAACATAGTTGACAAGACACAGGATTGACAAAACTATAATTGTCACCAATCTTCATAAGTCATACCAATCCAGGTTCTATTTTTTCCTTTCCTTTCTAGATTGTTAATTATGCCTTCATCTGGTTATGCCAAACAAATAAATAATTCAATAATTCAAATAACCACTAAATTTTGAGGCTATTTTTGTGGCTATCTAACCACTATTTAGCCACTAATTTAATTTGTAGCTAAATTAGCCACGATTTGACCATAAATTTTATTTGTGTATATTTTAGTTATGGAATTATGTTGGGCATGGAATAGCCACATAAATGCCACAAAATCTAGAGTTTTTAAGATGTGGCTGATTTGTGGCTGGTTTGTGGCTTATTAATAATAACTATGGATTGTTAGTGGTAATTTCATGGCTATATGTAAAGTTTTTTAGTAGTGGAAGAGGAGGAATCGAGAAACATGAAAAAGCTCGTACTGGACCCATCGAGGAGATAGAGAAAAAGAGAGATGCTGAGACCCAAACTAAGGAATTCACTCGATGAGTTTTGTTTATTACTCCTATTAATTTCTTGTCAGCCTATCCCAACACATCAAAGCAACCTAATAAAGAAAAAGCTTATCATAGTACTGGCCCAATATAATGGGTCAATATCTACCACATTCTATAACCGGTTTTCAGATCATTTACCTATTTAATTTCAGGCCTAATACACAAACACACCTTACCTTGGAACAAACTTACTTCTATTTTGCCCCTTCGTACATAAAGAAAAATCTGAGTACCCTTTTTTAATCTACATATCACTCTTGTTAGGAAAATGTCATCTTTGACCTTGGAAAACAAAACAAAAAGAAAAATAGGAAACCTAAAACGGACGTGGAGGTGGGTTGATTTAATTCAAACCAACCAAAATTCAATTCTAAAACCAAACAAACCAACCAAAATTTAATTAAAAACTACAACCCAATTGAATAAACCCACGTGTCTCTTTTTTTCTTCCTTTACGTCAACTTCTTCCTCTCCATTCTACCATTAATGAAAACCAAAGCTTGAAATTGAAAGTAACCCAAGCTTTGGTTTTATGCTTTTTCGATTTCATAATTGAATTATCAAGTTTATGTAATAGACAAACCAATTAATTCATAATTTCATCTCAATTTGAGGATTTTTAGTTAAAGAGAATTTTGATTTTTTTTTTTTTTTGGTTATTGTGTTATTAAAATTGATGGAGTAAGTTTATTATGACATAAGTTATTAATTAAAGAGGATATATTGGTGTTAGTGAGCATCAATCATACTTTATGTAGGATGAAACTCAACTTTCTTGGGATTTCGATATAAATATAAAAACTTGTTATTTTTTGCTCATAGGGATCACTGAGCTTGTTGGATAAGCATATTAGATTCTTATATTGTTATTTAGATGTGATATCTTGGTTAAATGATATATGAATTGTAATAAATTGTGATGAATCGTATGAATAACCAAAATTTTTGGATATTACTAAGTTGAAAATTAGTTACTATCCATTAGTCTTGAACACAAAGAAACTATCATATATTTGGAATGATGAAGATGTTTTTGGTTATCTACTATAAGTGAGTAAAGATCAATGTAGAAGTGTTCAACATGTGGAGTTCATCAAGGGTGTTGATCAAAGTCATGGAGGCGTGCATGTTTCAAGAAAGGATAATGAAATTGATGTAGGTCCAAGTAATAATGAGCTGGTTTCTACCGCTAGAGATGGTTTAGAAATGCCAAAAAATGAGGTACAAGACAATGAAATGCAAGAAAATGAGACATGATGTAGGAAGATATGAGCATGTCTATGATCATACTGAAGTCACACCTTATAAAGGAAACTCGCAAGTAAATCATGGATGGAAAGATGGTTTAGATATATACAAAGGTCAAGAATTTGACACTAGGCAGGGACTGCAAGCTCTCCTGTAAAAAGATGCACATGAGAATGGTTTTGAGTATGAAACGAAGAAATCTGAACCTACACATTCTGTGGCGAAATGTAGGGGAGCAAAAGATGGATGCAAGTGGGGTTTAAGAGCTTCGGTGCATATGAACTCAAATATGTTTACTATTGTCACTTACAACAAGGTGCACACATGCTCTCGGTTTACTACACGTACTATAAAAAAGAAAAGGAAAGGCACACTACAGTTAGTTGCGGCTGTTTTGCCTCAAGACTATCCAGGTTGATTCAATACACCATCCCCAAAAACTCTGATCAATATGGTTCAAGGAAGGCTTGGCGTGAAAGTATCATACTCGATAGCGCTGAGAGGAAAAAAACGAAGCTGCTAATGAGGTGCGGGGAAGTTCTCAGAAGAGTTATTAGTGGCTGTATTCTTATTTGTACATGCTAGAGAAAGTGAATCCGGGTACACGGACTTGTGTGGAATTAGATGAGATAAAAAGGTTTAAGTATTTATTCTTTGCATTGAGAGCTTGGATAGACAAGTTTCTATCAATGAGGAAATTCATTATAATAGATGGAACCCATCTGAAGCACATGTATCGTGGACTTTTAATCATTACTTCAGCTTAGGATCCTAAGCATCACTATTATCCTATTGCTTTTGGTGTAGTTGATGGTGAGAAAAATGCAAGTTGGATGTGGTTTTCGAATCAGTTGAAGTCTGTAATACCAGATGTCCCTGGAATGGTGTTTATTTTAGATTGGAATCCAAGCTGATCAAGTCAATATGGGAAGTGTTCTCTTTGTCTCAACATGGGTATTGTGTAAGGCATTTGTCCTAGAATGTGAAAGGACACATTGTTAGCCACAGAGAAGTATGTGCGAAGAAGTTCATATAGTGCACTAAAGCTTATACAGAGATTGAGTTCATAAAAATCTATAGTGCTTTTAGGATGAAATATACAGTTGCTACGGAATATCTACACAAAAGCGTTGAAGTGGAGAAATGGGCAAGGTGCTACTTTCCAGGAGAAATGTGCAAAATAGATCCATTAATGTTGTAGAATGTATTAATGGTGTTTTGGTAAATGCAAGGAAGTACTCGTTGTTGCTAATAATTGATGTAATTGTTGCCAAATTTGCTGAGTGGTGGAACACCCATAGGCAGAGTTCTGCTGAAGTCCCACTGTCCCAGAAGCTTGTGCTTTTGGTGGAGAACGAAATGGATGTAAGATGTATGGATGGAAAGAAATTTATGGTACAAGAGTTAAACAGCTATTTCCATGAATACAATGTGATTAGTCTTGATGGGGAGAATTATTTGCTTGATATGATTAGGAAAACTTGTTCTTACAAGTATTTTGATATAGACAAATACCCATGTGTGCATGCAATTGCAGCTGTCGTCCATATGAGCAGAGGTATGAAACTTCATCTACAAGAGTTTTGCTCTAAATATTATTTGGTGGAGTAATGGATATTGGCATACTGCAGGACAATTTATCCAGTTCCTCATATGTCTGAGTAGGTTGTACCTGAAGAGATACAAGAACAAGAAGTCCTACCTCTGGAATATGATCCAAAGAAAGGAAAACGCAACAGAAATGATTTCCATCATCTGGAGAACATCGTGGAAGAGGAAGAGGAAGAAGAGGAGGAAAAGGAAGAAGAGGAAGAGTTAGAGGTTGGGCTGAATGGTTTAACGCTGAGATTGGTAGTAGTGAAGATTAAAGGTTTGTATTCTGAACTAATATACTGCAAGTTTAACGGTTTGTATTCTGAACTCACATTTTGTGTGTTTTTAAATAGTACTACTTGAACTAGGTCAATTATGTAACTACAAGATAACTAGGTATATTGGAGACAACTAAGTTTATTTGGGATAACTAAGTTTATTTGAGACAACTAAATTTATTTGGGACAACTAGGTTTATTGGAGATAACTAAGTTTATTTGGAACAACTAGGCTATTAGAAAAAACTAGATTTATTTGAAAAAACTAGGTTTATTTGAAAAAACTAGGTTAATTAGAGATAACTAAATAATAAAAAAAATTAGAATAGTTTTAAGTTTAGAATAATTATTAAACATCTATAAAAGTTTGTGAAACATCTAAAAATTACAGTATATGTTAGTTGGTGAAACAACAATAAATTCAAAAAAAAAAAATTAAAATAATTATTAGTTTCTCCAAAACTAAGCTATGATTATATGGTAAATGTGACAATTGTACCATAATCATTAGGAGAAATAAGCAAATTTAGTATTTTATTATATGTTATAATATGGAAATATGTAAGATGTTGTTTAATAATCTAGTATGATAAGTACAATTACAAAAACATTGATTTTCCCATAGTATAACTACAAAAACATAAAAACAGTCAAAATATAACTATGTGTATTATATATACTACCAATTACCAAGTATAACTATTTTTGCAAATTATATTATTTTTTAAAGAAAATGGCGGCGCCATGTATTCAATATGTATATATATATTTTGTACTAGTAGTATCTAAAAACACATTTATACTTAGCCAATTTTTCATACCAATAACACTAGTTATACTACAAATCCAACTTTATTTCAAAAGCACAACCATTTCAAAAACACAACTTGTTTCAAAACATACTAAAACAGATTACATACTAAAACGATTACCAAAGTTCTATATCACATCCATAAAACATTCAAAAACACAAATAATTACTAAAGTTCTAAATCACTTCTAAATACATCTAAACCTTATTCTTCTTCTTCTTCTTCTTCTTGACCCCTTCAGCTATCTCCAGTGTTTTCCCTTCCTCTTCACTTTTGTAGTCTTCGTGTCTTCCTCACTTTTCCTTGGTCAACCCCTCTTCTTGATCACCGCAGCAGCTTCCTTTTCTTCTTCTATGATCACAGCAGCATCTTCATTTTCTTCTTCTATGATCACCGCAGCAGCAACTTCTTCATCTATGTTCAGCGATTGAGCATCCACAAAAGGGATAATTGCCCACACATTAGGATCATACTCGGGCTCCTCTTCTTCCACACTCTTTTCTTCAGCATCTTTCTCTTCACCAGCTTATTTCTCTTCTTCTTCTTTCTCATCTTCTTCAAGGTTTTTCTCTTCTTCTTCTTTCCCATCCTCTTCAGAGTTTTTCTCTTCTTCCGCATTCTCTTCTTCTTCTTATTTATCTTCTTTTTCTTTCACTTTTTCTTCTTCTTTCTCTTCACCTTATTTCTCTTCTTCTTCTTTCTCTTCTTTTTCTTCTTCTTTCTCTTCTCCTTCTTCTTTCTCTTATTCTTCTTCTTCTTTCTCTTCTTCTTCTTCACCATCACCTTCTTTCTCTTCTTCTGTTTTATCTTCTTCTTCTTCTTCACCATCACCTTCTTTCTCTTCTTCCACTTTATATTCTTCTTCATTATCTTCTTCTTATTCTTTCTCTTCTTCCGCTTTATCTTCTTCTTCTTTATCTTCTTCTTCTTCTTCACCATCACCTTCTTTCTCTTCTTCCGATCTTCTTCTACTTTCTCTTTTTCTTATATCTCTTCCTCTTCTTCCTCCTTTTCTTCTTCTTCACCATCACCTTCTTTATCTTCTACCACTTTATCTTCTTCCACTTTATCTTCTTCTTATTTCTCTTCTTCTTCTTCACCATCACCTTCTTGGTGGCCTTATTTTTTTTTCATTGATGGCTCTGGAAAACCATATTCTCTTTCATTCTCTTGTCGTTCAAAACCATAGTCACCATCGCCTCCCCAGTCTGCTTCCACTGGCTCAAAAGCATATTCTCTTTCATTCTCTTCTCTTTCAAAACCATCGTCTTTGTATGGCTTCAAAACACCTATCTTCTAGAAGTCACATTGGACTTTTTTCTGACGAGTGAGTTTCTCTATAAATACAAGCTGGGTTTTTTTCATCCTCTCGAGCCTCTTTTCCATAACGATCAAGCCTAGTTATCAATAGGTTCTGGGTTTTTGACATCAATGTCATCATCCTCTCTTCAAGCTTTTTCAAACCTTTCATAAGTTTTTTCGGCTCAGACTCTTATAGCTCTTCCTCCTCATTGTTACTAGGGAATACTCGGTTAGCCAAATCCAATTTGTATAACTCTTTCCACCATATCTTCTTATGCTCTAGACTCAGACGCTCGTTCCACCTCTCACTAATTCCTTCTCCAACTTCATCATCCGGCTCTTCTCTTATGATGCAAGCCATCATAGTTTCCTATTCCAATATAGGTAACAAAATACTTTGAATATCCTGTCAATAAAAATAAATAGAAAATATAACTAAACTAGTAGCTAATTCTATTTTTATTACTAGTAAATTTTCAACTTAGCCCAAGTATAACCTTAGTATCTCCAACCACATCATAAATCTCTTCAACTGGATAGCCTCTCATGCCTCTTCCTACAATTTGCACATCTGTGGCCACTCATTTTCATGACTTGCCGGTTCTCAAAATTTTTTTTGTCAAATTAGGAATACATTCAAATGCCAGAAACTACACATAAAAAAATTATAAACCAAATCATCTATTATAATTATAAAAAAATATAATCATAATATGTCAAATAAATTTAACATTTACCTCCAAACGGATTATGAAACCCGGAAACGTGTAAGTCCTATTTGCAGTGCTTTTCATCAGCCTCTTCACGTGATTAATCTCCTTCACAACATCATCAAATGTCAATTGCCCCCATAGAAATTCCCTACACATATGGAATATGTGACAGAACTGAGGGTGACCTGTGAACCAACTCAACTCGGTTTGAAACTCTTTCTTCTTGAAAATATCAACAGTGTCGTACACATGACACCTTGTTTGAATCATACAAGTCGGCGTATACTAGCTGCTGTCAAAGAAAAAAACAAGAGGTTGCATTGGTTTGCTATCCTACAAAATAAGAAGTTAAATCTAGTCATTCTTAATTGTCGACACCTAACTAGTTAAACCAAGTCATTCTTAGTTGTCCACACTAAACTTGTAAAATCAAGTCATTCTTAGTCTATTCTTAGTTGTCCACACCAAATTCAAACGATGCTACTTCTCTTATTATCGGTTGGTATTGTTTTCCTAATTCGACCTAACTTACTAATTTCCCTAGTTGAAGTAAGAATTTCCATTTTCCAACAAACTAATGACTCCACTCAATTTCAATTTCGAACTGCATACCTTTGATAATGATGAGATTTCATCATTTTCTGACCCATTGGAGTCCAAAATAGTCGTTTCATGCTCCACTATGATTGGAGGTAGAGTATAATTTTTTCTCTTCTTACGGACGCCTCCACTCCGTTCCTTACTCTTATGCTTTGCCATATTCTAGTAAACACAAAAACATAACTGTTTAATTTATAGCAATGAAAGGAGAAATAAAAAGATGAACTTAAAAGATGAAGAGATCAAACAGTTATGTGTTTGTGTTTACTAGAATATGGCAAAGCGTAAGAGTAAAGAACGGAGTGGAGGCGTCCGTAAGAAGAGAAAAAAATTCTACTCCACCTCCAATCGTACTGGAGCATGAAACGACTATTTTCGAATACAATGGGTCCGAAAATGATGAAATCTCCTCAACATGAAAGGTATGTAGTTCGAAATTGTTGGAAAAAATGAAATTCTCACTTCAACTAGGGAAATTAAGGAAATTAGTAAGTTAGGTCGAGTTAGGAAAACGAATATCATCCACTAATAGGAGGAGTAGCATGGTTTGAATTTGGTGTGGACAACTAAGAATGGATTAAGAATGACTTGGTTTAACTAGTTTCGTGTGGAAAATTAAGAATGACTTGGTTTAACTAGTTAGGTGTTGACAACTAAGAATGACTAGATTTAACTATAGTGAAATTGTTTTCGTTTTGCAGGATAGCGGACCAATGCAACCTCTGAAATTTTTCTTCGACAGCAGCCAGTATACGACGGCTTGTAAGATTCAAACAAGGTGTCATGTGTACGCTACTGTTGATCTTTTTAAGCAGAAAGAGTTTCAAACCGAGTTGAGTTGGTTCACAAGTCACCCTCTGTCACATATTCCATATGCCTCAGGAAAAAAAAGCATAAGCTGATGGGATTGTGGATGCTACTTCTTCACACAGTTGTTATTAAAGAGAAGACAATGAAGTGGTTTGTGGTGAATGGCGTTCCCATTCGTTTCTCGTTGAGAGAGCATGCACTCATTTCTCGATTAGACTGCAACGAGTATCCAGAAAACTTTGAGAAGTTGGGGAGCAATAAGTTCAGGGAGAGACACTTTAAGAAGGTGAAGAAAATAACAGTTGAAAAGGTGAAAGCGAAGCTACTATCGATGAGTGAATCTCGAGAGCGGTTGAAGATGGCTGTTCTATATTTCCTGTGCACGGTTATCAGAGGAGTGTTGAAGGTGGATGGACCTATTAGATCCTTTCATACTGAGAATAGTCGATGATGGAGTTGTGTAGGGAATTTCCATGGGGACGATTGACATTTGATGATGCTGTGAAGGAGATTAATCACGTGAAGAGGCTGATGAAAGGCACTACAAATAGGAATTACACGTTTCCAGGTTTCATAATCCCTTTGAAGGTGAAATTTAACATATTATGATTCTATTCTTTATAACTATAATAATTGACTTGGTTTATTACTTTTTATGTTTAGTTTCTGGCATTTGAGTGTATTCCTAATTTGCAACAGAATTTCGTGAACCGGCAAGTCATGAAAATGAGTGTCCATGGATGTACAAAGAGAAATTTGTAGGAAGAGGCATGAGAGGCTATCCACTTGAAGATATTTATGATGCGGTTGGAGATATTAAGGTTATACTTGGGCTAAATTGAAAATTTACTAGTAATAAAAGTATAATTAACCATTAGTTTAGTTATACTGGCTATTTATTTTTATTGACAGGATATTCAAAGTATTTTGCTACCTACATTGGAAGAGGAACGTATGATGGCGCACATCATAAGAGAAGAGCCGGATGATGAAGTTGGAGAAGGAATTAGTGAGAGTTGGAACGAGCAGCTGAGTATAGAGCAGAAGAATATATGGTGGGAAGAATTATACGAATTGGATTTGGCTAACCGCGTATTCCTTAGTAAGAAAGAGGAGGAAGAGCTTGAAGCTGAACAAACTTATGGAAGGTTTGAGAGAGCTTGAAGAGAGGATAATGACATTGATGGCAGAAACCCATAATTTATTGATAACTATGCTTGATTGTATGGAAAGGAGGCTCGAGAGGATGAAAAAAAAACCCTGCGTGTATTTAAATAGAAGCTCACTCGTCAGTAAAAAAGCCCACCGTGACTTGAAAAAGATAGTTGTTTTGATACCATAGAAAGACGATGGTTTTAAGCCAGTGGAAGCAGACTGGGGAGGCGATGGTGACTATGGTTTTGAAAGACAAGAGAATGAAATAGACTATGGTTTTTTCAGAGCCATAAATGGAAAAAGAAGAATATAAAGAAGGTGATGGTAGAGAAGAAGAAGAGAAAGATAAAGCAGAAGAAGAGAAAGAAGGTGATGGTGAAGAAGAAGACGAGAAAGAAGAAGAGAAAGAAGAAGAAAAAGAGAAAGAAGAAGAAGATAAAGCGGAAGAAGAGAAAGAAGAAGCGAAGGAAGATGAAAAAGAGAAAGAAGAAAAAGAGAAAGAAGAAGAAGAAGAGAAAGAAGGTGAAGAAAAAGAAGAAGAAGAGAAAGATGCTGAAGAAAAGAGTGTGGAAGAAGAGGCGCCCGAGTATGATCCTAATGTGTGGGATATTATCCCTTTTGTGGATGCTCAACTGCTGAACATAGATAAAGAAGTTCCTACTGCAGTGATCGTAGAAGAAGAAAAGGAAGCTGATGCGGTGATCGAAGAAGAAGAAAAGGAAGCTGCTGCGCTGATCGTAGAAGAAGAAAAGGAAAATGCTGCGGTGATCATAGAAGAAGAAAAGGAAGCTGCTGCGGTGATCAAGAATTGGGTAGGACCAAGGAAAAGTGACGAAGACACGAAGACTCCAAAAGTGAAGAGGAAATGTAATTCATCACAATGGGTGAAATTGCCTGTTACTGCACAGAAAACACCAGAGATAGTTGAGGGATCAAGAAGAAGAATAAGAAGACTTTGGTAATTATTAAGAACTTTCATAATTATCTATGTGTTTTCCAATGTTTATGGATGTGATATGAAACTTTGGTAATCCTTTTAGTATGTAATCTGTTTTAGTATGTTTTGAAATAGGTTGTCCTTTTGAAAAAGGGTTGGATTTGTAGTATAACTAGTGTTATTAGGTATGAAAAATTGACTAAGTATAACTAGTGTTCTTAGGTACTACTAGTAAAAAAAAAAAATATATATATATATACATATTAAACACATATTGTATAAAATATATAAATATAATAACATATGGAACATATGGTGCCGCCATTTTTAAAAAAAAAATAATATAATTTGTAAACATACTTATACTTAATAATTGGTAGTACAGATGTACACACAGATATATTTTAACTATTTTATGTTTTTGTAGTTATACCATGGGAGAATCAATGTTTTTGTATTTGTACTAATCATACTAAATTTTTTTTTTTTATGTTCACAATATCATACTAGATTATTAAACAATATTTTGCATATTTTCATATTATAACATATCATAAAATACTAAATTTTCTTATTTTTCCTAATAATGATGGTAGCATTGTTACACTTAACATCGAATCACAATTTAGGTTTGAAAAAACTAACCATTTTTCTAAATTTTTTATTTTTTTGTGTATTTATAGTTGTTATACCAACTAACATATAATGTTTAGATGTTTCAAAATTTTGTAGATGTTTAACAATTATTCTAAACTTAAAACAATTCTTTTTTTATTACTTAGTTATTTCCAGTTAACCTAGTTGTCCTAAGTAAACCTAGTTTTCCTTAATACTAGGATTTTATCCACACTTCGTGCGGGGTTAAGTTTTTTTAAGCCGTATTTGCACAGAATAACAATTTCAAAATAAAAATTGTATTATTAAAATTGAATTTCAAATAGTGTTATTGGATTTAAAAATATTATGATAGAGAACAGTTTAATTTCATCTTCTCATGATAAATAAGTATATGATGAATACAAAACTCTTACACATTGTTTGATTACAAAAAACTTTTACACATTTTAAAATCTAACAATAAATCCATATTTGTGTAAGACAAAATTTTATATAGCCTTTTCAATTTAATATCAATTTTTTTGACTAAAAGTTACTAATAAAACATAATGCATTTTAGATAAAACCTACTAATAATAATATATATGTTTCTTAATGAAATGACATAATCATATATAACAAGAAAAATTGGTTGATTATATAATATTTTTGTAGCTTATTGGGAAAATTTAGAATTAAATATTTCAGTTAAATATTTTTATTTAGAAAAACTCTAAATGATTTGAATTAAAAATCTTCTAATAAATTTGTTTCATTAATATAAAATTTTATTAATTAAATTTTATATTGATAACTGTTTAGATTTATTGTTAGTTGACAAAAAAAAAATTACTGTTAAGATTCAGTTTATGAAGTATTATTTACTAAAAACGAATTTGAAAAAAACAAATTAAAACTTCGTAAAATAATTTATGTGATAATAACCAAAAAACAAATTCCTTATTTTTAAAGAAAGTAATTTAGATATTTATTTTTTTATTTTATTATAATTATTTTTTATAAATATAATCATTATTTATTAAAATAAATGAATAAATATTTAATATAATTTTTTAGAAAATTTATTAATGTTTATCTCCAAAACATAAAATATTTGATGTAACTGGTTAAATATTTTCCAAATAATTTTCGTTTATATTACGAAAATATTTAGTTCAGTGTGACTCATTTAGAGTTAGAGCTGGTGTTGGGCATCGGCAGCAAGGAGCAATAGAGACCGTCCTCCTTTCTATGAGTGAACGGCTATTCACTAGGATAACAATAGAGTTATAATTTTAATTTTTATTAAATCTATTGCTAAACACTTTTGATATATTTACTCAATTGCATGAATCGTAAATAATACATATTTTATATTGTGTTTTTTAATATTTTTTTTAGATTCTAGTATTTTACCCGCTTTTTCGTGTGGAGAGCTTTTTAATCCGTATTTATGCCGAATAACAATTTTTGAAAAAAAAAATAATTTTTAGAATTATAAGGATTAATATATTGACTGAGACTATTTATTGTATGAGTTAATTTTTTGTTAGGATTAGAAATATTATATTATTTATGATTCATATTTTGTGTTGATCGGATGGTTTTGAAATTTTAAGAATTATATTATTTGTCAAAGTTATAAATTAATGATTTTATATAATAAAAAATAGCGATATTTGGATTATATAAAACTTAGTATGAAGTTTAAAATATATTAACTTTCATATTTTATGTTGTATTCCTAAATGTTTTATAAACTTATATAATAATAATATAATTTTCTTTAAAATAAAAATATAAGTTATACATCTATTTTGTCTTTTTTTTTTGTTGTAGTTGGTCCGCAGTTTTGGAAACTAAAATCCTAGAATATTTCCTTAATTTTAATAATTAGGAAATAATAAATATTAGAAAAAAATTACAAAGATCACTATATTTTAATGTTTATCTCCAAAACATAAAATATTTAATGTAATTGGTTAAATATTTTCCAAATAATTTTCATTTATATTAAGAAAATATTTAGTTCAGCGTGACTCATTTAGAGTTAGAGCTGGTGTTGGGCATCGGCAGCAATGAGCAGTAGAGACCGTCCTCCTTTCTATGAGTGAACGGCTATTCACTAGGATAACAATAGAGTTATAATTTTAATTTCTATTAAATCTGTTCCTAAACACTTTTGATATATTTACTCAATTGTATGAATCGTAAATAATATATATTTTATATTGTGTTTTTTTTATTTTTTTTTTTAGATTCTAGTATTTTACCCGCTTCTTCGTGTGGGGTTAAGTTTTTTAACCTGTATTTATGCAGAATAACAATTTTTGAAAAAAAAATTATTTTTAGAATTATAAGGATTAATATATTGACTGAGACTGTTTATTGTATGAGTAAATTTTTGTTAGAATTAGAAATATTATATTACTTATGATTCATATTTTATGTTGATCGGATGGTTTTGAAATTTTAAGAATTATATTATTTGTCAAAGTTATAAATTAATAATTTTATATAATAAAAAATAGCGATATTTGGATTATATAAAACTTAATATGAAGTTTAAAATATATTAACTCTCATATTTTATGTTGTGTTCCTAAATGTTTTATAAACTTATATAATAATAATATAATTTTCTTTAAAATAAAAATATAAGTTATACATTCATTTTGTCTTTTTGTTTTTTGTTGTAGTTGGTCCACAGTTTTGGAAACTAAAATCCTAGAATATTTCCTTAATTTTAATAATTAGGAAATAATAAATATTGGAAAAAAAATACAAAGATCAATATAAAATCTGGTGCTAAACAAAAATAATGGCATGATTGTAAACAAGAGATTTTTTCTAAGTATTTTTAAAAATGTATCTTGGAAATAATATTAGTATAGATACCTAGTTGTTCCAAATAAACCTAGTTGTCTCCAATAAACCTAGTTTTCCCAAATAAATTTAGTTGTAGCCAATAAACATAGTTACCCCGTAATAATATAGTTAACATAATAGTTCCTGTAGTACCATTTAAAAACACACAAGCATGAGTTCAGAATACAAACCGTTACACCTACGGTAAATTAGTTCAGAATACAAACATTTATTCTTCACTACTACCAGTCCCAGCTTTAAACCATTCAGCCCAACTCCACCTCTTCCTCTTCTTCTTCCACTTCCTCTTCCAAGATGTTCTCCAGCTGATGGGAATCTAATCTGTTGCGGTTTTCCTTTCTTTGGCTCATATTCCGGAGGTATGACTACTTTTTCTCGAATCTCTTCAGGTACAACCCACTCAGACATATGAAAGACTGGATAAAATGTCATGCTGTATGCCAATGCCAATTGCTCCACCAAATAATACTTGGAGCAAAACTCTTGTAGATGAAGTTCCCTACCTCTGCTCATATGGATGGCAGCAGCAACTCCATTCACACATGGGTATCTATCTATATCAAAATAGTTGCACGAACAATTTTTCCTAATCATATCAACCAAATCATTATTCCCATCAATCCCAATCACATTGTATTCATGGTGATAGTTATTTAACTCTTGTAGCATGGATTTCTTTTCAATCGCACATCTTTTATCCATTTTGTTATCCACCAAAAGTACAAGCTTCTGTGACATTGGGACTTCGGCGGCATCCCGCCTATGTCTGTTCCACCATTCAGCCAATTTAGCAACAATCACATCAATCATTGGCAACAACGAATACTTCCTTACCTCTTTAAAAACACCATTAATAGATTGTACAACATTGGAGGTATCTATGTTGTACCTTTCTCCTGAAAAATAGCACTTTACCCATTTCTCTCTTTCAACGTTTTTGTCTACATACTCTGCAGCAGCTGGATATTTTATTCTAAAAGCACTATACATATTTAAGAACTCAATCTCTGTATAAGCTCTAGAGCATGCTATGAACTTTTCCGCATATTGATCTCTATTGGTAGAAACATGTTCCTTCACATTCTGGGCCAAATGCCTAACACAATACCCATGTTGAGACAAAGGGAACATTTCATGTATTGACTTGACCAGGCTTTGATTTCTATCCCAAATAAATACCATTTCAGGGACATCTGATATTTCTGACTTCAACTGATTCAAAAACCACGTCCAACCTGCATCTTTTTCACCATCAACTACACAAAAAGCAACGGGATAATGGTGATGATTAGGATCCTGAGCTGAAGTAACGATTAGAACTCCACAAAACAAGTGCTTCAGATGGGTTCCATCTATAATGATGATTTTTCTCACCGATAGAAACCCTTCTATGTAAGCTCCCAATGCAAATAATATATACTTAAACCATTTTATCTCATCTAATTTCACACAAGTCCGTGTACCAGGATTCACTTGCTCTAGCATGTACAAATAAGAATACAGCAATCGAGAACTCTCCTCAGAACTTCCCCGCACCTCATTAGCTGCTTTATTTTTGTCTCTCAGCGCTATCGAGTATGATACTTTCACGCCAACCTTGCTTTAAACCATATTTATCACCGTTTTTGGATCCGGTGTGTAGAATCGACCTGGATAGTCTTGAGCTAAACAGACGCAACTAAGTGTGGTGTGCCTTTCTTTTTTTGTCCAATAGTACTTGTAGTAATGTGAGAGCATGTGTGCACCTTGTTGTACGTGACAATAGTGAAACAATTTGAGTTCATGTGCACTGAAGCTCTTAAATTCCATTTGCATCCATCTACTGCTCCCCAGAATCTTACCACAAAACGTGTACATTCAGACTTCTTCATTTCATACTCAAAATCATTCTCATGTATACCTTTCTCCAAGAGGGCTTGCAGATCATGCCTAGTGGCAAATTCCTGACTTTGTATAGATATAAACCGTCTTCCCATCCCTTATTTACTTGCAAGTTTCCTTTGGAATGTATGATTTCAGTATCATCATACACGTGTTCATATCTTCCAGGATCTATATCATTTTCTTGCATCTCATTGTCTTGCATTTCTGAACCATCTTTAACAGCTCTTCCTCATTACCTGGACCTACGTCATCTTCATGATCCTTTCTTGAAACATGCACGCTTCCATGACTTTGATCAACATCCTTGATGACCTCCATATATAGAGCACTTGTACACTGATCTTTACTTACTTATAGTAGATAAACAAACATCTTCATCATTCCAAATATATGATGGTTTCTTTATGTTCAAGATCAATGTATAATGGATAGTTACTACATTTCAGCTGAGATGAAATATTCTTGGATCTCTCCTGTTTGCTTATTCCAGATCAGTAAAGCTATTTGAAGCTTTTTTCTAGAAAAACAAAGTAAAATCTTCTTCTGAATTCTCTTCTTCTTCTCTATTTGAATTATCTTCTCTCCTCGCGAAGCTAAGTTTTGTTCTTCTTCTCTTTCCCTTCTCTTCTTCTTCTCTATTCTCTTCAATTTACTTGTATACCTCTTTTTTTTTTTGTAAATGAGATAATCTCTTAAGATCCAATTGTTTGATGATTCGTGATTCGTTTTTGGCTGGTTTAACTTGTTTTCGAAATCTAATAACATTCAATAGTGTGTAACATTGATAATCTATATATTGTATAACTTGAATTTTGAATTTGTAGTTGTAGTTGAGAGAGATAATATGACAACTAGTACAAATGGAACAAACAGTACAATTAAATAATCGATACCACTAGTATAATTAGTATTACTTGGTAGCGGGTACAATTAGAACAACCGGTCCAAATGGTAAAACTCTATATTGGTACAACTAAAATAATTAGTACGAATAGTGACAACGGTTCAACTAATATAAGTGGTCCAACTGGAAAATAAGAAAACTAGGATAACTACTATGACTTGTTTGAAATACAAATAGTGTGAATGGTACCACTAGTTTAAATGGTACAAGTAGACATTAGGAAAACTAGTATAACGAGTACGACTTATTTGAAATACGGATCGAATGAATGGTACTACTTGTATAAATGGTACAACTGAATCGTGGTAATGATGTTTATTGTTCGTTTTTAAGGGAATATGGATAGTATTCATAGCACGGTCATATATTTCGATTATGGGGAATCTGAAAGAACGTAAGATTTGTAGTATTGTGATAAAAAGGAACTTTGGAGAATGTCACTTATTCTCAGCTGGTTGATAGAATATGTAAATCGACACCATTATCCTCTTTCTCTTGCAGATGTTATTTGTCTAAATTTTTCGGACTGAAACTATGTATTTCTCTAGCTTATGCGGATGTTATTTGTGTTTTTGTAATTTTTTAATTAGACTTATTTGTGTTTTATGTGAGGTACGACTTGGTACAACATATTCAACTATGTACAAATAAGTCTGATTATACCTTCTATGTTTCGTACAACTAGTAATAGTCGTACGACTCAGTACGTTTAAGTACAACTGGTACGTTTGGTACAAATGCATTAACTGTATTGTTACAAAAAAAATTGATAAAACTACATTCATAAACATGTTTTCATACCAAATAGGCCATTAAAACATCTGACTTTTACATAAACTAGATAACTAAATTCGAATTTTTGGAACTGCTTACATAATCATCTTATGTTTACATGAAATATCTTATACTTCTAACGATAGTTTCAAAAACTTAACCACACTAACATGACCACTGAGTGAAATAGTCTTTCTACACATTTTATGGCCTGAGATTATGTTAAATGTAGTTTATATACTAAATAGGAAAAATGGCTAAAATACCATCAAACTTAGCAGAAATAACTAGAATACAATGAAACTTTCAAAAATAACTAGAATTTTTGTACACCTTAGGAAATGACTATAAACACCCTTAGTTAGTTTTTTTGATTTAAGAATTAAAAACTAAAAAAAATATTAACAAAAAAAAAATATATATATCCATGTCACACAAACTGTAATCCACGTCACAAGCTATAGCGGTTGAGTT
>OVBI01002672.1:0-17898 GCA_900406495.1 Sisymbrium altissimum | reverse complement strand
GTCGTTGGAAATGACCACCGGTGGTGTTCTAATCCCAGTGGCAAGCTCTTTGGAATTAGGCGGCCAGTAGGAAAGTTTGAGGGAGTGATTCGAAACGGAAAACTCGGTTGCAAGGAGTTGCTGAAGCTCGGCCAATGAAGTGTTGGGGTGTAGGGGGAAAATCCTTGACATTTTGTCTTTGTCGATGACAAATTCCCAGTTGCCGTCTGCTGAAATCAGCCATTCTCCGGCGAGAACCAGTACGTGTTCAGCCATGGCAATAATATTCCGGAGAAACAGAGACAGACGTGCGTGAAGAAACACTGTAAGGATGTCCACGGGATTGACTTTTGATTCATAATCTGCGTGTTAGGCTCGAGGTGTGTACGATGACTTGTGCGCCGTTGGATGTTCTTAGGTTCGAAAATAGAGTTAATCCAACGGTGAGGTGAGTGATTGACGTGAGGAAAAAAGAGAAAAAAAATCAAAATGCAATCACGTCACCTTTTGTCTGCGTTGGGGAAGGGGGAAAATTAGTTATGGTTGTAGTTGCATTAGTTAGATTGTAAACATGATAAGTGTGTGGAGATGTGCCAAAACGGTAGTGTTTTGTGCATAAGTGACTCATTAATTAAAAGTTACTTTTACTGTAATTTGTAAGTCAAAAAGCGACTAAGTGTAATTTTCTCTACATATTAATCACAGAAAATTACATATTATTTAATAAAACAAAAGAATCATCTAGTTAACCAAATTAGCATCATTTTGACTTTTTTTTTTCTTTGAAAATGGTAAAACAATATCATTTTTATTTTAAATATAAAATTAAAATGATAAATTAGACACAGAATTTGCTGAAATTCTATGTGTACTCGTAAAGCCTCTCTCTCTTTCACCATCAATGTTATCTCCAATTTTCATTCATTCATAAGTAAGTTAAAAATCAATCTAAAAAACTTTTATTTTATTCTGAAACTAAATTAATGAACAAATTTATTTTTAAATTTCATATATGAACTAACAAAATTAGTTAAATTATACATTGACATTTTGTCTACTAATCAAACATTTACAAAGCTGGCAGATTTGTTATACATGTTAATTACAGAATATTACGGGTTAATTTAGTTATGTAATAAAACCAAAAAATATTATCTAGTTAGCCAAATTGACATCATTTTAACTATGTTTTTTAAAAAAAGGTAAACAATGTTATTTTTAGCTTTAAGTGTAAAATTAAAATAATAAATTAGAGACAGAAATAGTTGGAATTATATGTATACTTGTAAAGCCTTTCTCTCTTTCACCATTATACCATTTCCAATTTTTATTCATTTAGAAGTCAGTTGAAAATTGATCTAAATTTTTTTTATTTCACTTCTAAAACTAAATTAAACGAACAAATTGACTAAAACTTATCTTAATCAGAAAAGATATTGGAATTGGATGAGGAAGATATGCCATCATCTAATTCAAATTTAACCAATTAAACCCTATTATTTCATTGTTAAAAAAGAGATAAAGTATAGATATGAAAGATAACAACGATTACAATATGGTGCCGTCTTTGCCATAAAAAATCACTAAAACAATGTTATTTTACTTTAATAGATAATTATATTTTTTTCAATTAAATGATTAGATTAACATGTAAGTTTCTGTAACAAAAATGACAGTTTTTGTAAATGTTAGACTATTAAAAAAATGTCAAAGTATTATTTAGTATAATTGTGTTAATTCAGATATGAAATTTGAAATAAATTTGTGTTAAGATATGTTTTGGCATATATAGTTAATGTATATATTATATTGATCAGGACAACAAAGCTGTGTTGAAGTATGAATTAACTGATTTTCCCATGAAAAAAAGGAACTAAAAACCTTCCCATAATAACCAGGGCAAATTTTGTTCATATTTCTGTTTGGTGTGAACATTTTAACACAAAAAAATGAACTAAATAGACAATGTTGATGTAAATGGAGTAAATCTAAATAGAACAATATAGATTTGTAGAAAAGGATAATATAAAAGGATAATATAAGAAAAGTATAATCAGAAATATAAAACTTTAATTGATATATAATATATATATAAGTTAAAATATGTCTAGAAACTGATAATATGAATTTGTTTTTATTTTAAGTTGTAATCAGATCAATAAATATATAGTAACCAAATATGTGTGACTGCTTTTTGGTGGCATATAATTTGGGATATGCATCAATGTATTTGATTGCAAGAGTTTTTGAGGACATCAAAGTTGAAGCTGAAAACACTGAGATTGAAACGGAAAATGTAAGAACTACTAAAAATTTTCTTCAAATTCTTCATCTTGTTGTTAACGATGATTGAAGAAGGCTACAATTATCATTAACAATAAGATGAAGAACTTGAAAAAGGTTTTTTTAAAAAAAAGTGAATAAAAACTTGTGATTCATTTCCTTACACCTAAGTTTAATGTAAATATGACTCTTTTTTTTTTTTTTTTTGTTCGCAAAATGTCTCTATTTTGAAAAAATTAAGAAAGTTTGAAAATTTTGAACATGTTAGATGTACCAATAGAGTAAATCCAAACAAAACAATGTGGACTTGTGAGCAGAAGAGAAGAATATACACAATGTAAGGTATAATCAGAAATATGAAACTTTCCATTGATATACATAAGCTAAAGAGATGTCTGGAAACATATATCACTAATTTGTATAAATCAATTACTATGCTTCTTAGCCTAACACGATGACAAAAAAAAGATCTCTCCTTTCCAATCTAGCAACTTAGGCAACGTTCTCGCAGCATTGTCAGCCAAAATAGTTCCATTTATCATCCCCGAAGGAAAAAATGAACCAGAGCTTGAACATGAGGTGATCCAATGAACATCAGCCCCTTACATAACCTAACCAAAAACCACCAAACGGTTTCATATTTCAGTTTCATCTGTACAAGTGAGACGATGATGAAGGGTCAGCTGCAGATATCGTATAGCTTATTGCGATAAGCAGATATGCTTATTGGGATATAAGCAGATAAAGCCAATAGATTCTGAGTCTAGAATCCAAACTATCTTATTGGCCATTTCTTCACTATACGTTCCAGCAACCTTCGATCCTCGTCTTTAGGAGCATGTGGATCAAGATTCCTCAGATCTTCAGCAAACAGCTTTGCTTCATCTTTCCTGTGTAACTTGCAGTAACCATCGACAATGGAGTTGTACGTGTTCTGGTTTGGTCTACACCCATTCTTGATCATGTACCTAACGACTCCAATAGCTTCCTCAAACATGGAGTCAGCCGCATAAGAACCAATAAACGTATTGTAAGTGATGACATCAGGGACAATCCCTGACTCCCTCATCTCTGCAAATATCCTAGAAGCATCTCTCATCCGAGTATTCCTACAATACGCGTAAATGACTGTGTTGTACGAGATGATATCTGGTTTGATCCCTTTAGCTTGTATCTCCCTCAAGATCTCCTCTGATTTCCCGAAATCCGCAGACCGACTATGCATATACATGAGGCTATTGTAAGTCGCCATGCTCGGTGTGAAACCCATTTCTTTCATGTAGTCTAACACTTCGTTCGCCTTAGCCACCATCTGTCTTCTTCCGTATATGGACACCATGGAGTTTAATGTTGTTATGTCTGGTGAAAAGCCTCTTTCCTTGAGCTCAGAGAATGCACGTTCTGCTTCAGGCAGAAGGTCACACTTGCTACAAACCAAGACTAGTGTCTTCAAAAGAACAGCTCGAGGCTCGATAACTCCAGAATACACTTCTTCTGCTAAGAAATGCATCCGACCTATCTCCTTGCCATTTGCATAAGCATGTAGTAGAGAACAGTAAGTTAACTCGTTTGGTTTGCAACGACCATCTTCCATCTCTGCAAGAACTTTCTCAGATTGTTCCCACATTCCTCCACGTGCCAAAGCTGCCAACACAGTGTTATAAGTGGAAAGGTCAGGAGTGACTCCAGCGTCAAGCATTCTCTTGTAAACAGTCATAGCTTGTTCAAACGAACCACATCTGCTATAAGCACTGATCAAAGTGTTGAAAGTTTCTCTCTCCGGTACGAAACCTGCTCTCTTCATCTCCTTGAACACACCAGAAACTTCAGAATCCATCCCGTTTTGACCAAAGACTGCTAATAATGTGTTCCAAGTGACAATATCCGGAGAAAGACCACACAAGTTGATCTCTTCGAATATCCTCATCATCTCAGCAAACTTCCCTCTGTTACCATACATTTTTATAAACGCATTGAAAGTACAAATATTTGGTTTGCAACCAGCGTTTCTCATCTCTTCAAATACACTCATAGCAGACTCAACCTTCCCAGCTCTCTCAAACCCTGATAAAAGCGTCGTGTAAGTGAAAACATCAGGCTTCATCCCCTTCTCCACCATCTGATTCTTAAGCTCCATAGCTTCATCCAACATTCCATCTCTCGCATAAGCAGATATCAACGAGTTATAAGTCACAATACTCGGTGTAAATCCACTAAGCTCCATCTCATTCAAAACCTTCATAGCTTCTTTAGGCCGATGAGACTTCCCATAAACATCTAACAAGGCGTTGTAAGTAACCTTATCATAACTAAACCCAGCAAGCTTCATCTCTTCGAAAACACGAGCAGCTTCTTCATGCAAAGACCCTCGTTTACAACAAGTTATAAGAGTATTATACGTATACGCATCAGGAGCAACCCCATCACTCTTCATCTTCTCCACAAGAGACATAATCTTATTCCAAGGAGTACCCATTTTCCCAAACACATTCAAAACAACATTGTAAGTAATCAAAGTCGGTTTACAACCTTCTTCTTCCATCTTCTTGAACACCATCACAGCATCTCTATACCTTCCGCTATTAGCAAAAGCTGATATCAACGAAGTATACGAATACACATCAAGTGTAAACCCGTTTTCTATCAAACCATTAAACAGATTCGCAGCTGAAGAGACTCTTCCTTCTTTACCCAACATTGAGATAACAACAGCAACAACAGAGTTATCTAACATGAACTCAAACTCCTTTTGCTTCATAAACCAATCAAACACAGTCAAAGCTAAGTCGAGTTTCTTATGAAAGCCTAAACCTTTAAGAAGAGCTAACAATTCAGAAGACAAAGGTGACTCCTTTTGGCTATCTTTGAAGAGCTGAGAGAGAAGAGAGTCTAACTGACCAGAATCGAAGTTGGGTTCGATTAAAGAACGGAGAGTTTGCTGCCCTTGTGGAGATAAGCCATGGTAAGACCACGGCTTTCCAAGGTTAGGGTCACGTGACTTGCCGATTCGAGTTCGGTTACGTGTTTTAGGGGTTTGTGGGGAAATGGGTTTTCTTGAATTAGGGTTTTGGTGGAGGAATACGTCGTGAAGGAGAGGTTCTACTGGAGAAGGAGGTTGTGATGGAAGTTGTGAGGTGAGTAAAGGTGTTCTAGAGAGTTGTTGTTGTTGTTGGTGGTTGTGGTTGTGGTGGTGATGGGTTTGGTCGTGAAACAAGGGTTTTGAGGAAGGTGTGCTTGGAAGAAGAAGAGGGAGAGCTAGCTTGTCCGCCATTGGAGGTAGTAGAAAGAAAGGGAGAGGGAAAAAAGAGGAAGAAGCGAGAGAGAGAATAGAAGAGAAGTGAATGGATATTTTCAGACTTTGTTAAACCTTTTTTATTATTATTATTTAATTTCGTAAATGTTATTAAATTAGGGGAAGAAAAAATAAATATCGTAAATGTTTAAGAGTCAGGTCCCGACAAAAAAAAAAAAAGGACTCAGGTCAAGTGGTGTATCTCTGCATCAGAACTTAGACGCAGATGAAATGTTCGGTAGTCGTATAGATATTTTCGTGTCTATTCTCTCTCCACATTAAGCTTGTCTTGTCTCATTTTAGACCAGTTATTATGGTCACTCTGATTTTTTTATTTAAGGTGTCATTGGTTGTTTGTTAGGCTTCTAATGGTGAAAGCGGATTTAACTATTGTGTATCTAGCGATTAAGTAGATCAAAAGTAGATTCAGCGATTCTAACGATATAAAGTGTGGATTAAGTGATTTAAAATATTTATATAATTATATTTATTTTAAAATTATATTTATTTTAAAATTATATATTAATTTAATTTTTAGCATATTTATACTTTAATATAAATTTATTATTTAATATCACTATATTATTTACTGATTTGTGTATAAAATATTAATATATATAAATTAAAATTTAAAAATATATAACAGAATATAATTGGATAATTTTTCCAAAAAAAAGAACTATGTTTTTTTGGTAAATTGGTATACCTGTGATGATTGAAAAAATTAATTAACATAATTCATAGATACAGTTTTTTCAAATAAAAGATTAACAAAGGAATAAAAGTTAAAACAATACACCACAAACACATCGGATCCAAATGGTAAAAGCGGATTAAGCGATATACAAAAAACTAAAATATATGTTCGAATGATGAAAAAGGATATAAAAAAAAAATGGAATAAGATACTGTACATATTTATTATAATTTTTAAATTACTATTTTATAATTAAAATATTTAAAATAATTTATTTAAGAAAATTTGATTTATTAATGTAAGATATATAAATATGTATAATTATATTTAAATTATATATAAAAATTTAGAGTAATGTTAACTATCCAAAATGGATAATTCAAATAATATAAAATATGATATATAAAATAAAAGTTTAAATAATTAGTTAGGTTTGTGAATATTAAAAACTTTAAATAAACTATATGAATTATCACTATAAGTAAAAGTATTTATAATTTTGTTATTAATGTTATAACAATAATATTTTATATGTAATTAAAAAATAAATTAAAAACCCACTTTGATCTACATGCAATACTAGTATTTTGCTGTGTTTCTACTATTCACAGTGAAACTCCAAAACTCTTCACAACCTTGAACCACTAGTGGTTCATTTATTTTTGATTGTTTAAAAAGTGAAATACAGTTTGGTGTAACACAAAATGGTGAATGGCAAATAAATATACGGGCTAACCGCAAAATAGGAGAGCCACCCTTTTCCTACTGCCCATTCATACCCAAAGTAAAAAAAGTGTGGATCAAACAGTTCAAAATATATGTTGAATGGTGATATAATAGAAAAAAAAAAGGTTAAATAGTAAAAGCTAACTTTTTAAAATAACAAAATATAGAAAATTAGTATTTTAAATAATATAAAAAACAGATTAAAGAATTATAGACTAATAAAAAATGATAATATTTTTTATAACTAAAAACTATTTTCGAATAAACAATTTTAATAAAATTTAAAAATTATTTCTTTATTATTTTTAATAAATATTACATATATGTTTTCAGTACAAATATAAGTAAATTAAAATTTAAATGATTAAATGGTAAAATATATTACACATGAAAATATTATTAAAAATATCGAATCATGTTTAATTATCAAAAACACCTCATTTTTCTTGTAGTTTTACTGTTCATAGTGATATATCATTTTTTACTTATAAAACTGAACCACATGCAGTTTAACAATATTTTATAATTAAAAGATATGAACCACACTTTAACTAAAGTATGATGCTAAATGGAAGTAAATATTTACACATGTGCACTTCTCCCATACCAGTGGGTTTTCCCATTCTTCCATTCATTGCCTTAGATTAAAAATGTGAAAAATAAGATGTAAACAACAAAAGAAATAGAATATAAAGTAAATATTTTTAGATAATAACCTAATTAATATTATGAAAAAAATGAATTAGAATTATGGTACAATTTAATTAAGGCAAGTGCTTTAAGCAGAATAAATGCACTTTTTAAAAATAAGTGATACAAAATAAAATTTTTTATAATATAGGTATCCGAATTTACTGAATCTGACTAGTATACCAATGACTCGGTACATATTTAGTGGTCCTGGAAAATCGACATAGTTCTCATGTTAAATTTTTTCAGTGGCCGGTGTTCGAATCTAAGTGGTGGGAGAATACTACCGTTCCTTTCACCATTGGGCCATGAATGTCCGGTTGGTGCGTAATAACATTTGATTGATGAAAAGATATTTTGCGGTCCAGAATAAAAATGATAATTAAATAATTTTAAAACAAATATATAAATTTCCTATATATTATTTGAGAAGTAATTTGCTTATGTTCATCACAATATTCAATTTAAGAGAAAAACTATAATATTTATACTATGAAGAGAACAAAAGTACACTAATTTATTAATCTTATCTTCTTCTTTTTTAATATTGAAATTCATTGAATATAAACCTCCTAAGAGATGATAGAACAAAGTGTTATGGGAAAGAAATCCCGGATCGAACGAAACCAAAGAAAACAAAACCATAAATGAAAAAGAGAAAAATGCAAGTAAGCATTTGATAACTGCAGATAAATTGTAGGTTCAACAAAGGAATGCTTAGACCGCAGAGAAAGCTATAGGACATTAAACTTCCACCATGGTCACTAATGATAGAAACATATCCCTAGAATTGTAGATAAAAAGTTAAGGCTTCGAGGCTTATTCATTAGTGAGGTGGCAAAGCCAAAAAGGACCATTCCTAGCTACATACAATTGGCAGCGATGGTCAGCAGTGACACTTTTAGCAATGGTATCCACCACTTTACTCCTCATTGGTGCCGTGTATTCCAGACTCCATTTCTCAAAATGATTGAGAAGATGGGTAATATTCAGGGTAAGCTCTTGGTGCACAGGTGACGATGAGGAAATAGTAATGCTTCACGCGCAAGGGGAAGATCAAATTCAAATATCACTTTTTCAATTTCAGGTTCTTAAGGCTTTCCACCGCCCAAAAGATTCTCAGGAGTTCTGCTTCCACGCTGGACGAAACATTGGAGTAGGATCTTCCACTGTGGAAAGAAACCTGGCCATTTGAGTCACTCACTCCCTTGCAATCCAAGCTACTCCACAATTTAGATGTGCATTAATCTATGATGATCCAACGTTGCACTTAATCATTCTGATTGGGAGTTTAATCCAATTTCTCTGGAAATCACAAGGAGCAGATGTTGTAGGAGAGGAATCAGGAGAATTATTGACCTAAAAACCAAATTTCTACATCTTCTTGCTTTTTTACTAGTGATAGAGCTTGGATCATAACTTGTGTTATCAAAAACCATTGCATTTCGTGCTTTCCAAATGTACCAGAGAATCCAGAGAAATTAGTGTATAAGAGTTCTTGTTGCAGGCCACCAAGTGATGCAGGTTTAGGAACACAGAATTCCTTGAGAAACCATTTGTAGGGAGAGGAATATTGGATTGGCCCCATATGTCTTTAGCATAAGAACAAGTAAGCAGAGTGTGGCAAATGCTTTCTAACTGCGCACCACACAAAAGGCAAGAGACATCAACCTGCACTCCTCTTGATCGTAAGCGTTCTTTATTCGAATTTTTTTTTTTTTTTTTAAGTTTTCACTTATGTAGGTAGGCCTCTAAGTAAATTTCCAAATCATCTTTTCAACTTTGTTTCATTTTTAATTTATGTGGGTTTTTAAGTGAACCACCAATCATACTTTTGAACTTTGTTTTCTTTTTAGTTAATGTGGGATTCTAAGTGAATTACATAAGAAAATTTAGGCCTTGATTGTTTGTAGATTCTAGGATAGATTTTAGTTTTACTTTTTATAAAATCCACTTTTTTAACCAATCAAGATTCTAATGAAATAGATTTCCTATTTTTTAGGGAATCCAGATTTTATTTCTTTTTACTATTTCTAGTCAAAAACCAAAATCTCTATTTTTGTGGTTTTTGACGTGATTTCATAGATTATATGGTCAAAAACAAAAAACTAAACAATTCACCATTCAAGATTTTGAAAATCTAAAATATACTGCAAAATCAGAAACCAAAAATTGAAAAACCAAAAGTTAAAAACTAAAAACCAAAAGATAAAAACCAAAAACCAAAATCTAAAACCCTTTAAAACAATCAGGGCCTTAATCATAATGGATTTTTTTATCAGAATCTTTCTTTCTTTATTTCTTTTATATAACTTAAAAACTGGTATGAAGTTTAAGAACTAAAAACCACTCCACCCAAAAAAACACAATATCAATCAAAGAATTATGTAGTTCAAACAAAAACCATCAGATTCTTTTCCTCCCTCCTCCAACTAAATTAGGCTTTCCTTTTCATTATTTCAAACTTTCAGATTCTAGAGATACGTACTTTCTTTGATTTTTAGGGTTTGCAGACTCGGAAATATACAATTTTCAAAGGGATTGTGACTTACTTTCGTACGCTGTATCACAAAATCGGTGTTCACACTTTCACCTAGAAAAACATCTTACAAAGCATAATACGATAAACGTTATTGGCAATTGCCATATTTTCGACTCAGACATCTGTAATCTCAAAGGGTTTGTGATTTGCTTTCTTACGATGTATCACAAATGCATCGTAAGATAAACGTTATTGATAAGTGGTATATTTTAGACACCAAAAAAATAGACTGAAATAATCGGATTCACAAAAAGACTACTCCCATCCAGCACTTAAAAACCATCGTTCGAGTTCATTTGCAAAAGTCTCATTAGCATCCATCAATAAAACTTCTAAATAAACAATAACGAAAGAAAGTGGAAAAAGAAAATGCTCATTAGCATCCACATCACATAGGCGTTAAAGTGTCAACAATGCCTTATTCCTTTGTCTCGAGTTCATAGCCGAACATTCTGACACTGTTAATCTGTAAATATAAAGAAGGTTTTCTAATCGACATATAATGGTATACAATGCTTGATGGATTCTCAAAAAATTTGCCACATATTTTTCATATTTGTAAAATGGACAAGACGAATACATTTAGTACTAAAGAATGATACTCATCTTTAATACTCATCTTCAACAGTTGATTTTTAAAAGAAAAAGGAGATTACTTACTGGGCTCATGAATAGGCAAGCCCACACAACTTTCCTTACTCTATGTGGCGTATGATTCAGACTGTGTGATGAGCTTAACGTTTTATGCCTGAAAAACACACACACATGGAAGCATTTGCCAGATTTGCAACATCAAAAAACTCTCACGACATAGGGACATGTTCTCCAGACTGATTCCACAGTTAGAAAAAAGGCTATCATTGGTATATGGTCTTACTCACATAACCAAACACAAGGTTTGACAGTTGTATATCAACTTGATCTGTAATACTGGAAAAATCTGTTATAACTACTACACACCTCTTTTAGGAAAGCTAAATATCAAAAAACCGTATGAAAAAACTAACAACATATATCATCACAAAATCACAAAATCATGTATCAATAAATATTACTTTTAAGTTATAATTGTTCAATAATACAAGCCCATTACAAAACTATATACGTCATTCACTTACATACTAATTGCAAAACCACCCCACAAATAGGCAACAATAAATCGTTATCTTCCAACTCATTACTTTCTAAAACATAACTTACACACAGTTATATGAATCATTTGGTCATTCGTTTTTTTCACCTTCACTGTGTAGCCATATGCAATATATGATATTAACACATCTAATGAGTGTCCTAATTTAACACGTTATAAAACCTACATTACACTTACCACGCTATCGAAAAACAAAAAAAAAAACCTAAAAAAAAAAACCATGGGAGACACACCACCTCTAACCTTCACTTTGTCATATGAAACACACCGTCTTTATACCCAAACCAACAATACCTTCTATCTAAGGATCTGAAAACCAAATTCACAGCAAAGTGACATTGATATAGAAAAACCGTTTGGTCCCACTACCACAACATTGAGACAAAATGTAGAAATCCTCCACACTTATCATGATATACTTACTGATAATTCTGAGAGGATAATTAATTACCTCATCCTTTTCATTAACGCTATTGAGCTATCAACCCAAAACCAAATAGATATCACATTCGCAATATATTTTACATTAAATATTATAACATGCATGCAATATCAACAATGGTAGCTGATCTACAAACATCAAGACGAATTCCTACATATCTGGAAGAAATGGAAGACTATCCAATCTACTTAGAAAATTTTGGTAAAAAAAACTATATTAACCAACAAATTGTACTCATAAATTTCACCATCACTGTATTGTTTGTTGGTTATTCACCATTATAAATTGTGTTCTATGTAGGTCAACAGATATTTGATTACCGCCTCAGGCTTTTAAGTTTCAGATTTATTAATAAAGTTTTTGAAATCATTTTTTTTCTTTTTGTATATCATTGTTTTGTTCAAAGTCACTATAATGACTTTCTGAATCGGACAAACCCAAGAAAAAAAAAACATCATATTAAGAGATAACATAAGATATATTATAACACTATGAGATCCATTTAAAACTATTACAATATATATGAAAAAAGGTTATTTAAATGAAGATTATTTATCTCGGTTTCTTTAAACATATCACAATCAAAGAAAACCAGATTGAGTGGAAAATATATTGGTCAACCTAGAGGTCTATTTTAGTGCAGATTGTTTGACTGAAATGTGTAGGTCTTGAGTCTAATTTTCCGGATATTAACTTGATCTCCAATCTTCAAATTTATCGTGTAAATTAGCAGAGTATGAAAAAGTATCTTCACTTAACATCATTTTACTAAACCAACAACAATTGATTTCTATTTTACCCAAACTTTCAATAAATCCTCAATAATAAAAGGGAGTGAAGATACCATATACCGTTCTCCTTTTCTACCAAAGGATTACTTCCTTTTAGGATTTTTATAATATTAAATAAATATATTTACCTTGCTGATTTACTTTAGCGACCTCGACCATTCCCTTATTTGTTCAGTTTTAGAGGCCGGTGTAATAGACAGTGAACTCTGCAAAAATAAATAATGACTCGCCTAAAAACCATCTCTGATTTTTCGGCCCACTTTAAATTATTCAAAAAAAAAAGATAAACCCAAACACATTTACCTATAATCGCCTCAAATTCCCGTTTTGAAAACAACTCCTACAATTAAAATTATACCTAAACCTCTCATGATCCCAATTAAATATAAACAACAAATAATCATAAATTTCCACCTTTAAGACAACCTAAATAGAGACTCCGAAAAGAGAAAACATATTTTCAAAACTATATATATATGCGCAAGATGATGCATAAAACACAGAAAACCAGACAATATCAGTAAAAACTCTCCTTCTTCAGAAATGGCAGGGAAAAGATCAGAAAAAGCCAAATCCAAAGCATTCCCCATCACCTCCTAGGTGTTATTCTAATGAAATTTAGAAGAGAATCTCCCATTGATTTTATCAACACACTCTCCATGCAAAGATATGGGTGAGTCGCTGGACAAGGAAGTGTACCACAATCTAAACCTCACCTCATCTGTCAAAAAGCCTTTGATGTCTAATGGATACACTGAAGTGATGGAGAACTGCCTCGCTAGCTGTAACCTATAGGCTCACTACGTTAGAGGTATTCTCTGTTATTTCAGTGAAAATAGACCAAATGATGGGATGTATCACTTTATCATCTCAGCTAATGGAGGACATAAGGAATCACTCTATCTCTATGGAATCATTCTCCTATGTAACGATCGAATGAGTGAGGAAAATCATTACCTTGAACAGCTCAAATGGATGGACAATACTGAAGCCACGGATGAATGCTGGAAACAGATTAAGAGATCCCTTCACGGGATCAGAGTGGAGATGAAGGATATATACTACACATCTATGCTCAAGATGCAACCAGGAGATGAATGTCACATCAATGACATGGACAACACATGTGAAAAGTGTTTTGGTTTCAAACAGATGGTGGAATTTTTGTTCATGATGTAAAACCCACACAAAATTTTATTGAAGCGGATGATGATTTTTTCTTTTTTTTTAAGGTAATAAAGCTACATACAAGTCGCCATGAAAACAAGAGCGGCCAAAAATACTGCAATAGTTTTAAAAGGAGTCTTTAAAAAAAATGTATCAGCGGTAGAATCTGAGTGTTTATCTTGCTGATCTGACATTAAAGGAGGAGAATTTGATAGAATAAATCCCTAGACAAAACCTGGTGGTATATAAACTCAGCACAAGAATACTTCAGTGGAGACAGTGTAAGTGATGATGAAGCCTAAGAAGAAAATATTCAGATGTTTTATCCATAGGAGTTTTTGAATTTTTTAGAGTTTCCAGGAATTCCAGCACATAGGCTGATGCAAACCTTAGAACCAATACCAAACCGGAGCCAGCCATGGAGGTGGAAAGCATGAAGCTGAGGAGAGCTAGGGAGACCAATAAGCTGAATTCAACACAACTGAAGGTCCTGATCAAGCATTCCAGCTCAAGAAAAACTTGGAGAACACAATCAACCCACCAATGGGATACAACGAAGAAGAATCATGTTCAAATCTATCAATATGAAGAAGTTATGGAAGTTACAAACCAGCAATTCTCCAATGTACCCGAGGAAGACGTATGATCACATATTGAATCATTCCGACCAGACCAGGAGGGCAAAGGCAACAAATCCAATTGCTATAGAACCCCAACTTATTGTAAGAACGCGGTGAATTATATTCACATCAATAGCTGTTCCCAAGAAGAAGTTATGAGAGGTTCAATCCGGAGGATCAACCACAGACCCGATGGAGACTGACGACTACTAAAAGAAGCATGCCGACCATACCAGGAAGAATTAAGCAACAAGTCTAATTTTTTTGGATTATCAACTCAAAAAAGAAGTACGGAAAATTGGACTCAGACCAAAATTCATTATGGTTTAAAATTTATCCAACTTCTAAACCAGAGGATCTTCCACTTGCCTTATTTGGAAGCTCATGGATTCAAATGTCTACAAACGAGACTTTGGCGACCAGGAGACACATCTAACCCTCCAGATGATTCATATAACATCTTAATATGCACCAGAAGCCACAGGATCAGGCGGATCATATTCAAAGTCAACCTTACTTATTCAGCATCAAAAACATTCAACATGGAATCATTTGAAGACAAAGAATACCAACGGCTATATTTTGAAAGCAGCTACGTTTTGAGACTATATTTCATGAACCTAGACACTGCAAAAGATAAGCATTACTTGCCCACGCTATCAAGATTCAAAAGAGCCAACAAATCCCCCTCATTCAGCCTTTTCCCCCACAATATCTTTAAAAGGTTGATTTCTCTCTTGTGTTTAATTTTTTAGATCTTTGTACATGAGCAATATATAAGCTCACCACCATCATCATTTGTAAAGCACGCCTTAAATCTTAAAGTTAATACAAAAGTATTGTTTTCTTTCAAAGAAATGTGTTTTTGAATTTATTTCTTAGAGTTTAGGTGTGAGATGCACTTAGGTTCTTTAGAAATATATGGAGTAAGTTTTTTGTGTGATTCATATAGCTTCTTCATTCATTGATTGAGTGAGTCAATCTCTTTTACCATTCATCAGATCATTTCTACCAGCTTGAAGTAAAGTATCGTACGGCCAGCCTTCATTCCATAATCATCCATCAAGTAATCTCGTTCCCGGGGTTGCATCACCGGCTCTACCTAAAACTTGGTGTGCCCATCATGCTGATACGAAACCTCAATCCACACGAAGGTCTATGCAACGGGCCAAGGCTAATTGTGACACATGTGGAATAAAGTTATTGAAGCGGAGATGCTCACTGATACCAAGAAGAGGTCAATAGTATTAATTCCAAGAATAATACTGTCTCCAAACAATACAAAACACCCGTTCACCCTTAAAAGGAGGCAATTCCCATGCGACTATTTTATGTCATGACCATCAACAAGAGTCAAGGACAAACTTTGTAAAGAGTGGCTTTGTACCTCCCCAAACCTTTGTTCAGCCACGAACAACTATATGTCTCATTATCAGGATTTACCACACCAAAAATTCTTCAAGTGGTACACACTACCAGGGAAAACAGTATGTCACCGATATTGTATATAGAGAAGCTTTCCATGATCTGCCTTTCACTGAAATTATGTATCCATCTCCACAATGAATATTTTTTAAAAAATCAATAAATTGTAAAAATTGTACCGAAGTATAGTGGATAACTACACATCTTCACCTACACGTGACGAGGAGAAAGAGGAATAATCAACACCGATGAATGAAACATAACCAAAAGGGAAAAAAATTAGGAAAAAAAGGTAAAATGATAAATAAAATTACGTAAAATACTATGTTTTAACATTTAAAAACAAACATTAGAAATATACAATCGTTCATGATTTAAATTGCATACAGAAACTTCAGCGAGGAATTAATAATTAACCTCCTAGAAGGACACAAATATAAGAATTAAGTGTTCACAAATCCATTACTTTATAATAAACATTGTAACAATGCATTGGCAAACAAACAAACAAGATGTTTTTTTAGTTTTATGATTTCAGATACATACAATAACTAATATAAACAAATTAATCTACAGATAGAGAAATGGAATAAGAAAACATCAAAATATACATAATAGAACACCTATAACCTAATAGTAAGGAGGTTAAGTTAAATATCAATAATAAAATAGGGAAAAAACAATAGAAAAGTGAAAAAAATATATAAAAAATATAATTACAAAGATTTTTAAAAAAGCAAAACTATCATTAAATAAAAATAATAATCTGAGCCCAATATGAATATATAATTTATAAAAAAATGAAAATTAACAAAATAAATAATGAAAAACCTATACAAGATCAAATTATACGGAAAAAATTTACTAAAAATTTGGAAATATTAAAATAGTGAAAAAATAATCACATAAAATAAGTATTAACACCATAAATAATATGCATGGACTATTTTTCTGTTCTGTTTAATTAACTAAAGAAAAAAACTACCATGAACATGTACAGGATGAACAACACAACTAATGTTGTTAATTACCAATTGAATATTTCGTCATTAATTGACAACTAAAAAATATATCGCTAACTACTGTACCAACTTATCTGTATGATGTTAATCAGCAACATATATATACGTCGTTAGTTCACTACTCTAAAATACGTCATTAATTATACATTGAGACAATGTTACTTATCATCAAAACTAAAAATCTGTATTACACGGAAAAATAGCGGACTATCATTGTGTCATCCCCTATATACTATTTGAGGATCTATTTTAAAAAATAACATTATATTCATGTGTTATTAACATATATGCAATCATGATGTATCATCACCAGAATGATTTTTAGAGTCATTTTAAAAATAGGCTTAATTTACTAGAACAATTACAAAATATGCCACTTATAATTTGTTCAAAAAATCAAATATTCTTATATTAAACCAATCATCTCTATAATTAGTTAGGAATCTAAACCAAAAATCTCTTATACTATTTCCTTATGTATACTCTATAAAATTAGTAAATAATTTATTAATAAAGATTTGATATTCAATGATATCATATTAATTATTTTTAAATCATTTGAATTTCTCCATTATTTTATTTTTAATTTTCTTTTAAAAAATGAATCATTATATCAAATATATAATAAAAAAAATCTAAAAATTTGTTCATATGGTATAATTTGTTTTTTCAAAATGAACAAAGTTTCTAAAACTATTGAAAGTCTACTTCATTTTTTTTTTAAAAAACATTATTGAAAAATCCAATATAAAAAGATCAAATGATCATTAATTACATTACTCATCTGTAGACATTCAAATTTAAAAAGTTATATTCATTTTAACTATATTTTTTAATTGAACTATATAATTTGATTGTAGAAAATAAAATTTATGGATATTTTAATTGATCAAAAATTTAAAAATAAAAACAAGAAAACCAGATTAAATTTAATTTTATGTTTCTTATATAAGTACATCTAAGTTTTCATTATTATAAAATATAATTTTTTTATTTGACTAAAACTACTCATTTTTATTTTTTTAATCTATATTAACTTTTATAAGAATCTATTAGGGTTTAAAATTAT